>JALPQI010013395.1:0-28960 GCA_025490895.1 Thaumatotibia leucotreta | reverse complement strand
CAGCGGACCCATAGAAGGGGCGTGCGGGCCAAGGCACGGACGGCAGCGGGAGCGAGAGCGGGCTCAAAAAGCATAAGCTTAGGTAGAGCGCATAACGGTACATAGAACATTGCATTCATTCTTACGTTTTATTGATTTCAGCAATCGATTAATACCGTTTTAGATTGCCTTTCTATCAGTTTATTGTGAGCGATTATATCTTCGCAGATATCTAAGTACATAGCCAATGCGTAGATTGGTGTATGTGAACTGAGATGGTGGCTGAAAATAAAGAGAGAGGCGACTTGCAGGCGATTGCAGAGTCATCGGACTCATTGCAGGAACATGCGCGGCAGGGGGCGCAGGCCGAGGCACGAGCGGCAGCGGAAGCGATAGCGGGTTGAGAAAACTTCAGCTTAGGTAAATCGTCGACATTTTTTAGGGGTGGCCTATTTTAACTTCATTCTTATGATCGAATGATTTCAGCAACCGATGTAAGCTTAAAAAAAATAGAGATTTTCCAACAGTATTGAGATGTGATGATTGATGGCATAAATAGTTCTTATAAATTTCAAGTGTGTATATGTCATCGGACTATTTTTGACACGTTAAGAGATGAAAAAAACACCATGTATACACAAAAATGTCAGCCTCCGTAGCCTAGTTGGTAGTGACCCTGCCTCAGGGATCGGATACCGGTTTTTTCTCCATACAAAAGAACGGTTCAAATTCCTTTCTTTTTCGTTCTATGGTATGTATTTTTTTTATTAATGGAGTATTACATGTTTATAATTAAACAATTGAGCTATTTTGAGGTTTTTCTGAAAAACCGGTTCCGGTCCGCCCTGCCTACAAAGCTGAAGGTACCGGGCTCGAATCCCGGCGAGGGCATTATTTCGTGTATTTATTTATCACAAATATAAATATGTTCCTTGGTCGTGGCTGTCTGTATTTAAGTATATATGTGTATATATATATCATATAATATACGTTGGTCTCTTGGTACCCACATCACAAGCCTTAATTGAGCTTACCGTGAGACTACGTCGATATATATGATGATATTTAAAAATGTCATTTTTGAAGTTTTCATACAGTCACCGCTTGCGCTTATAACTTAACCCCCCAGCTGCTGCATCGCTGTGTCGAAATCCCCACGATAGCGCTCCGTAAGGTCAGGAAACTTACTCTTTGAACTTAATTTGTTTGTGTAATGAAAACTTATGTACTTTACGTAACAAACTCAACCTACATTCCACTTTGTTATTGTGGCGAGGTGAAAAGATTCTCGAAGGTTCATTTATAAAAATCTGCCGTTTTCAGACAAATTCTGACAAAAATCTGTTGCTGGAAAGAACATATTTCTGTTACTGCAGTGGCAGTGGTTGCTTTGAAGTATTATGCCAATTTGTCTGACTTTGTCATTTTTCTCGAAGACTATTTTGCTAAAATCCAAACATATTTTGAAAAATACTTTGCTTACGGTGTATTTTGTACGTTTATTATTATTAGTTAGTAAATAATTTTTCGTACCTTTTTATGCTACACACTCGGTCAATGAATACGGGTCAGGTGGTTTTTTTCATAGAAAATAATTCTAACATAGATATTTCAAATATTATTTCAAAATATTTATAATGTAAGTAAAATCTATTTTTAAAACTGGTTGTATTGTAATTTCCCTAAATATGAATGGTTTTTGAAGGCATTAAAGAGCACTAATCGCGTAGATAAATGATATTAATTTATGGTTTCTGTTAGTTCAGTTACATTTTAACCACAGCTCTACCATTACTAAAACGCTACAATAAAATATTGTAGAGCAGTAAAACGCTAGTTAAAACAGAACGACATCACTAAAACGATTCATATTCATGTTTAATATCGTGCGTTAACTACATTGTTAGCTTACATGGGTTTGTGACGCCTGGCTTTGTCTAGGACTGTTTTAATGTCATATGTATCCATTCATATAATTATGAATCGATTCCAAAAAAAATACATAGCTGAAGGCCTTTAATGAAAACAAAATTAAACGTCATAATTTTTGTGTTTCGATGTAAAATTTTGTGTAGACACTTTTGGCAGTGAAAAAGGCGACAAATTCAAATTTTCTATGAACAATCAATAATAAACGTATAAATTATTAATATTGGATGTCATATGCCAAAGAAAAAACGACCAAGATCACCATCAGCTTTCACCGCCTGCACCGTTCGATCACTCGGTCTTCGTAAAGACGTTGGTGATATTGTTCGTTTTTTCTTTGGTATATGACATCTAATATTTAAAATTTATAAGTAATGTGACCACTGGGGAAAATACAAAGCACAAATCAAAATATTTCCTGTATAAATAATTTGATTAGTGTTTTCACAATACGTTCAATACACGCCTAGATTTTTTTTTGTTATTTGACATCTTTTCTACTTTTCTACTGTCAAAGCTTGTTAGACAGGACTATAATTAAATACTATGACTAACTTAGGTAACACAATTGAAGCGATCGCGATTTTTGTTTTGATTAAGGCATTTAGTTAAAAGTCGATCAATAAATCTTGTTGTTGTTATATTTTTTATCCGCAACTCGGCATCAAACGTGCCTATTTTGCATGGTCCCAACGCTGGCCTAGTACTTGTTGGGGACTTCACATACACCCTTGAATTTCTTCTCTTAACCCTTTACCTACGGGTGTCAACCAGAGTTGCCACCACTGTCAAATTAAAGTCAAACTTATGTAATTGTGTCAAGTCAAACAATTTAATAGCAAATATTATGGCCCCGTAGGTAAAGGAGACACTTGTGAATATCAAATGATATTTCGTACAAAAGTACAATCAATCTTATTGTAACACAAAACAGTTTTTGGCAGAAATTTGCAGGCCTCGGTTAAAAAGTGTTACAACAAAGGTGCGAACCGCGGCCCAGCCGCCCCGCAGCCCTTAGCCCCGGATTGCACTAAATTATTCCCCCGGGCAGCGGCGGTTTAATGAATTTTTAATCGAATTAGATGGCAACCCCGTGAGAAAATTTAAGGATAAATCTTTACGGCAACATTATAGTAATGCTATGGCGGACTGATTTGCACAATGGGTGTGGATTTGAGCTTTTGAGTAATAAAATATAGTACTGTTGTTTTAATAAGAATGCAAGTTAGTTGGATAACTAGTTATTTATAGTAGACCAAGTTTAGTGTCTCAATGCTAATTTTGCCTTGCTGATATGTTAGATTCTGGTCTGCAGTTATAATTAAGAACATTAAAATATAATTAACACTAAAATATAATTTTTAGTACAGATGGTGCTTTTTTTAGGCTCTAGTGCGAGAAGTGGGTCATTTTACGTCAGGTCCAAAACTTCGGAGGGCCACCTGTACTAAAAAACGTCGTACGAAATACGTGCAAAAGGGAAATTCGTAACTCGTGTCGATTTAAAACATCGCCACTCGTTTCGAATTTCATGTTTTTCGCACTTGTGTCGTAATGTACTATTGTAGGGTATACTCCTCAAATTAAACTCTTCAGGGACTGTAACTGAATTTACACAGTTACTCTGCGAAGATGGCATTTGGACGTAGTTACGCAAAAGGGAACCAATCCACTAGATTTTTTCATTCTTATAACACCATAAATCTAAATAAACAAGTCAATCTTTGAAATGACAAATTCATGTGGGTTAGTTCCTTTTTGCATAACTACGTCCATTTGCAAAACAGTGCCGAAATATGTGTCAAATAATTGGAATTTCTATGTATAGTAAACATCCCGTTTCAAGTCATACTAATATTGGACTCAGTCTTTATTTTCTTTAATCTATCAAAACTTTTTTTAGTTACTTTAATCCCCGAAAACCAGTAATAAATAATCTTAAACATATTTCTAGCAACATTAATTTTATTGCCTAAAAGCTAAATTTATGTTCACGTCGCAATAAAAATTTAAACCGGACCAAAGTAATTGGACAAAGCTTCTCTGTTTGTTTGTACAGTCGTGTAGATTGTAGACCTTATCACAAGGGCTTAAGGTTCTACGAAAGCTGTTAGTACAATCAGTCCGTTTTTCATTGCGATTGGAAATCAAGTTTGTAATCCATTTTTCCTTATTCGATCTCAAGGGATTTGGTGAGACAAATTAAAGTTAGGCTTGCTTTGGCGTAACCGTTATTAATGTGGACATGGTTTTGAAGAGAAATTAAAAACGGGAAATTTCTTTGAGAGATTGGTTTTAAAAATAAACACTGGTGGTGAATTGTAAGTAAATTGCAATTTTATGTACAAGTGACTGATTGACTAGTTGGAAATGTTTTTATGTTATGTTATTACATATTATATTATATTATACACCTCTTATTATAAAGATTAAAAATACGTATATTCTTCAGTAGAAAACAAAAATAAATTAAACTATTTATAAGCATAATACATACATACATACATAATACATACATGCATACTATGTATATGCATAATAATGCATAAAACCATCGTGACTCAGGTGACCGTAACCTTGGTAATAACAGACAGAAAAAAGTTTATTTACCCTTGTAATAATTTTCTAATCGTTAATTTGCAAAATATACATTACGTTTTACTGATAAGTTAGGACAAAATTAAAATTACCTTGCAATATTGGTGCAAACTATTAAAGCTTACGATTTGTAATAGTTTGAGGTACCATCAAACTAGCCAACTTTGCCTTCAGGGGAATCATTACCCAAATAAAAAAATCCACGCTGTATAATTGAATTGAGAATCCAAATTATGTATGTCGTATTACTTTATACTTTTAAGATGGGTACTTTAATAAATTATTATTAGTATGACTTAAAACTTCCATGTAAATTGAAATTATTAAGCAACCGATATATCGGCACTTTTGCAATTACCATCTTCACGGAGTGACAAAATCTCGAAGTAATATCAGCCGAAAGACCACTGCTGAACATAAGCTTAAACTTGGGCCTCGACATTCAAAACCACCATAACCAACAAAGCTCAAAAAACATGGGAAATATCTCGTTTTAATAAATGCGTTCACAAATGTACTTTTCTGCCCTCCGACCGGCAAACAGCACTTTGCCGGCCGCTGCGCTAGACTAAGTTGCCGCCTGCCGGCTCCGTTGAGCAGAAAAATAATATACACACCTCGGCTGTAAATTGTTTCCAAAAATGGGAAAGCCTCGGATAACATGTTTGTCGGCCTCAGCTTCGCCTCAGCCTCACATCATCCGAAACATTTCCCACTTAAACGGCCTTGGCTCGTAATCTTCTAATGTTTAATCTATTCAATTTCACTAATTTCCGAATTGGCATTGTTATAGAGACTTGTGATACCATTGCCAAAAGACCAGAGATATTGAAAAAGGTCACGAATCACCTTTTTATGGGCCATAATGGCTTTACGGTCACACCGGACTCTCGTAGTTATATCCCGGATAATATTTTGAGTCGTTACACTAAAATAAAAATAAACATAAAACCTGATGTATGAAATGATGACGGTAGTTACTATTCTTAACACGAGCACAAAAATAGATACCTTTATGGACCCACAACCACATGTTCCATGTAGTTGTGGGTACATAATTATTAATAATCATAATGGGTGAATCAACTCTTTTCTATCTGTTATTGCCATGGTTACGGTCGCCTGAGTCACGCTGGTTTTATGCAAAATTATGCTATTATATATATTTTTCTGATCATAATAAGCTTTTTCCTTACTGGGCTACCTCCAAACATGGACTACAAGCATGTTTGCATAGTTTAAATAGCACAATTTTGCATAAAACCAGCGTGACCATAACCATGGCAATAACAGACAGAAAAAAGTTGATTCACCCAAATAATATTTTCTACAGCAATCATTTTTTTTACCAAAATCAAAGTATGCAAGCTATTAGGTACTACCGGTAAATAATTATGGTCCTCAGGGCAACAAAACTACACTCCGTCTCTCCGTCCGTCAGTAGAATCGAAAAAATATAAACAAACCCAAAAAATGCACCTTTTCATAATCACGCACTTTAAAACATAAACAAGCACACGCACTGTTCCATATTAAGCGGTAACCGTAGCCTACGGAGCCCAGTGACGTCTGTAACAGTGATATTTAAAAATTGTCACACCTGTCATTATGGTAAAATAGGGGCCAGAGATGGCGAATGAGTAACTTCTGTCAATGAAAACTGATAGTACGGGTATAGCCAACATGTAATCAAAGTTGGTCCGTTCGACGCGTAGTGAAATTTTATTTGTTTCTCGCTAGTTTGGAGTAAATAAAACGTGTAGCCGTGTAGGGACGAAACACGTGTTTTGGACGCGGGGCGGCCTGAGTTAATATGGTTTTAATGACGTCAGGCACGGCTTGTTTGATACTGTTTCATTTTACATACGCATTTTATGGAGTTAGGTACTGCTAACAACTCGTATGGTATTAAATCAGGTTTTGGGGTAAATGCGTTTATAACATAAAACATTTCCATTTCGTGTTTTTTAAATTAAGAATGTTTTTTTCTAAGATTTTATATTTATATTTATTTTAGCTCAAAACTAGAAGTTAAGTACTTTGCAAAGGCTGAGAAGATATTACTTTGACTAGATAAAAGAAAAGTCAAAGTCAGGTGAACCATTTTTTATTCAAGTAGGCAGAGCAACATGCAATTTTGTATACTAAATACAACTAGGCACCATCAGCCTTTACTCTTTTTAATAGCATTAAAATAGACAAATCTTTGATTTTTTTGACAGTTATGTGACACTTCTAAGGTAGGTCACCCAGTAATCATGATAGTAGAGCTAGCAAGGCACTTTCTTCTAAATTATTCACCTGTTATCCCCTGGGTGATGTATTATTATCAAACCGCGATTAGAATGGAATTCGGAAGTACTGTTGACACAACAGTTTATAAGTCAACTATGAATATTCATAGCTTTAATAAATCACTCACTACATCTATAAACAACTCTTGTCAGGGTAAATGTTGTGTCATTTGTTGTCTCAACAGTACTTTTAAATCCCTTTCTGAATCCGCGGTTTATTAATATAGGTTAAGAAAAAATGTGATTGACCGAAATACGATAAATGCATATCAAAATCTCATCCCAACGAAACTCAATATTAAAGGTAAATCGTATAAAAACTCGTCGAAACCCAAACCAAACAATATCGGGTAACGCAAAGTTCGATTGTGTAAATAGGAATCCGTTGCATTATTTCGAATGCGGCGCAGATCCGTCATACTGATGCCTTATCACGTGTCTGCAAAACTTGTTACGCATTGGAATCCGGTATAAATTGTTCGTTTATTTATTTAAAGTCGAATAGGGTAAGTGAAATGGCGAGCAGGGAAAGTGGAACCACAGATGTCATATATATGTACCATATATCAAGCAAACGTATCTACTTAGCGTGTCAAATGAACTCGGTAAAATCTACTGAGTTGTCCGTCTTTAATCGTAACTTGCAGCTTTCGGACGTCAAATTTTAGAAGTTGAAGTGAACAAAAACATTAATTATGCCTCCTTAAGTAACATTAATTGCAACAACACAAAAAAATATGAATACTCAAGGGCCTGAGACATATTTAAAATCATAGGCAAGTAACAACTTCAGTATAAAATCTGACACGCTCGGCCGCCATACAAATGAATGAACTTGTTTCTTCTATCCAAATCTAATTCTGTGAGTGGAACACTTGATAAGTCTATTTAGGAAGACTTCTTTCAGGGGAAATATATAGTATACAGACGTATAATGCAATAAGCCCAATTTAATGTGTGTGATGTGGGTACCAAGCGATGATATATACAATATATCATCGGCTGACAACCAAAACTTACTATAAAAAAAAACTGTCACTACTCTTAGCAACCTCTTAATGTCAGTATTGAATCAGAACTTAGAATACGATCTCTATTTCAAGTAGGTATTTGTTACTGAGTGAGTTTTGGTTGTCAAGATATAGTGTGCTATTAATACAAATACTAGCTATCTGTACCAGGCTTTGGCAAAATCGATTTAATTATCATAATACTTAAATTCATTACCGAATAACATAATAAGTGCACATAGCTGGTATTTGCAGTAATAGGACAATAGATAGGTACATATAGATTACTTCAATATATAGATAGCCACGACCAAGGAACTGAATTGAAAATAAATGTAAACAATTAAAATGCCCTCTTTAGAACTCGAACCCGGAACCTTCTTAGTTATTTTCAGTCACCACGCCGCATTGCTAAAGTATGTTTTAGTAAAATTACCTAAATATATAGATAGCCACGACCAAGGAACAAATTTGAATTTAAAATAAATGTACACAATTAAAATGCCCTCGTCAGGACTCGAACCCGGAACTTTCTTAGTTATTTTTAGTCACCACGCCGCATTGTAAAATTCGTTTTTTTTATTATTTATATTATTTTTATTATTTGTGTTATTTCATAAATTGAATTATACTTAATTTTTATGACAAAAGTAACACTGAGGGTAGATCTTTCCTTGCATCGCCCCCGCCACCACCGCCCGCGGCCAGTACCCGTTCTAGCAGGGCGCAGGCCCGCAGTACGCGTCGGGCTTTGGCCGAGGGTGCACGGACGAGGACCCTCTTAATGGCTCGAATCATGTCGAGCAATCATCGACTTAAATACGTGAGTAACCCGGTTCGATAATATTTTAATATGAATTATACTTCGATATTCTGAGCAACTCCAACGACAAAGATTTGCGCTTTGCATATTCTTATATCACCTGAATGAACGCCTTATTCTGACAATAAATAACAAGCCTTGAAAGAATCGTATTCCCGTGATCTCGGTTCTGACGTTGCATTTATTTCTAAACCATCCATATCGAAAAGACAGACATGAGTACGAATTTAAAAGGACATACGACGTTCTGGTTTTAGGACGTCTCAAATGTAGTGATCAAATCGAACTCGATGCTAGGTGGTTTGTGGAACGTCTTTTATAAATAAGAGCGGCTATGTTGGTATATAGTAGGGGCGGCTCCAAAATAGTACATTACGATACAAGTGCGGAAAAAATTAAGTTCGAAACTACTCGTGATAAATATAAACATGATCTAGAGGAATGTTTTAAATCGACACGAGCTACGAATATCCTTTTTGCACGTATTTTGTACGACGTTTTTCAGTAAAGATGGTCCCCCAAAATCGCCACTTCTAACACTTGTGCGCAGGTAAAGCACCATTTGTACTGAAAATTATAGTAACGATTTTTATTTTTGTGTCATGGGTATAACTTCTAAGACGTATACATAATTTTAGATGCGACCGTATGCTCGGATAATTTTGTCATAATATTTTTACGAAATATCAACGAGGTGATGGGTCGTCCGTTACCCATTCATCATCAGCCTATGATAGTCCACTACTGGACGTAAGACTCTCCTATTAAGCGTATCAATGCATTATGAGGTAAATGCCCATAATTGCCACGTTGGGCAAGCGGATTGGCGATCGCAGTAATGTGTCCAGTATGATGACGCTGCTGCATCAACAAAATATACAAAATTAAAACTATAATATTATAACATTACATTGTAAATAAAAATATACAACTAAACTAAATCTAAATCTAAAAACGGCCCCCGCGGCATGGTACAAATGATTCTGGCAGCATTACGCCGCTGAATCGCGAGGCTGATTTGTTGAGCGAGGTAGCTGCCAGCTCTTGGGTCATCTGTGGTATCTTTGAGTCTCATTGATATTTCTTTAAACAGACTCAAAGCACCAGAGCCCCACGGACCCAGGGTGTCGACGCCGAATAGAATAAAATTATACTCAGCGTATAGTGAATCAAATCACTTTTTCTTTAAGTAGTTTTTTCTAATTATTATCTCAACTGACATCCAACTAACAACTTGCCATCCCGATAAACGCTGAATTAATATAAAGCGGCGTTAACACGGAGCCGAGTCAATATTAAAACAGACGTCAATTATCGATGTTTAGTGATGCTTAAAATTGTGGACTGTAAGGGCGCGCGCACACTTAGCGTCTTTCGGGCGTCGTCGCCGAGTGATCGCCCAAGCATTGTCACATCTACCAACTTGCTTGTAGGTCTACCTATTTTGGCTTTCAGTCTTAAATCTGCCTACTTTCAAAATCTTACGATGATGAACATTATCTATACGTTTTTCCGAAATATCATTGCTATGTTATGTCTTAATTTCTATTTGTATTGTATTGAATTTTGACCATTTTTTCCGCAACTTGACACCAAACGTGCCTATTTTGCAAAGTCCCAACGCTGGCCCCGTACTTGTTGGGGACTTACATACACCCTTGAATTTTTCCGCAGTATGCAGGTTTCCTCACGATGTTTTTTTTTCACCGTAAAGCACTTGTGAATATTAAATATTTCGTACATAAGTTTTTGAAAAACTCATTGATACGAGCCGGGGATCTTGATATTTAAGCCACTATTGATACAACCTGACAGCGACAGAGATGCCAGCAGATATAGTGATAGTGACAGTTTTCATGGCATTTTGTTTGTGTCGGTTGGTAAAACGAATGCTATTATAAATAAGGCGCCATTGGCGTCGATCCCAAGGTGGTAGATCTACCTATTTTCCGTTTCTAATTCTACCAATTTGTACCAATTTTTGCATATCGTTCTACCAGTTTGCCCTGATTGTATGTGACAATGACCGCCCGCATAGTGTCGGACCTCCGGTGTTCACTAAGCGACGACGTTCGAAAGACGCAAATGTGCACGGGCCCTAAAACTTCGGAGAGGGTGCCGATTTTAAGATCATATTGGACTCTATTGCTAACGTAATAAGAACGACTGATCGGTACAATAATTGTTAAAGGGGTTGTTAAAACTTTGTCACGATAATTTTAAACGGAAATGAATTAAAAAAAAACGTAATGTAAATACGTAGACACCAATAATTTAAGCGTCGACTAAAAAATTAATAATAATATGTGTAGTATCTTGTCATATTTCCATACACATTGAATTAATTAGGTAATTTAAAACCGGCCAAGTGCGAGTCGGACTCGCGCGCAAAGGGTTCCGTACCATTATCAATTTATTATTAAAAAAATACAGTTAAATCAACCTACTTCAAAAACTATAGGAGGTAATTTAATCAAACCAAAAATTGTTAATAGAGTTTATTAATGTGCATAACATATATTTTTTTTAGAATTTTATATCGCGTAGTTTAAAAAATAAAGGGGGGGGGACACATTTTTCATACTTTGAGAGCTGATATCTCGAAAATGATTTGCTTAAATAAAAATGAAATGAATTAAACCTTCATATCATTTTCAAAGACATTTCTATTAATACCCCACACGCTTATATACAACTGAAAAAAAATTTTTATCCCCCAGTTACATGTATGGAGGGCCCCCACCCCAATGGTTTCTTTTCCAATTTAGTATCATAATCCTGTAGCGGTTCATACAACACATACCCTTACCAAATTTCGTTACTGTAGCATTTATAGTTTCCGAGTAAATTGGCTGTGACAGACGGACAGACGGACAGACGGACAGACGGACATGACGAATCTATAAGGGTTCCGTTTTTGCCATTTTGGCTACGGAACCCTAGAAATGATGGTGGTATCGAGGTGGAAACAAAGTTAGTAAGCGCTGTATTTTTCCTTTGGTATATGACATTTAATATTTAAATTTATATACAGTAATAGTAGTTTATGTGACTGTACATAATGAAGGGCATTAAAACTCGAGTGTGGGTTTATGAAACGAGCCGAGCACGAGTGTCTTAATGCCTAATTATGTACAGTCGCATACACTACTTTATCTACCCACATATCATAAGCTTCAATGATGCGTTCAGTAACCGCAAATTATGACCGGCATTGCAGGATTTTTCTTGGCCACTAAAAGTCATCATTGGCCTGGTACATCTATAAAAGATGATTTAAGCAGCGTCCGTTCGGGTTTGGCACTTACGGGTGTGACTAAATAGACCGATACGGGAGCGGCAGCCGCGACCGCACTTCGCACAAGTAAATGCAGTGTTAGGCGAATCGGGAGGAAAGGCAGCGCGCTGGTGTCTCAACTCTCGCCTAGCAGAAAGGAGATCAAACCAGGCGCTGTCGTGTGCAACAACGCCTTTGCTTAGAGTCTCCCTCCAATGGTCTCTATCCTGTGACACAACCTCCCAGCTGCTGTGATCGATGCCGAACGAAAACATGTCACGTTTCAAGCTGTCCTTAAAACGGAGCATAGGTCGACCTACCGGTCGTTTGGCATGGGCGATTTCGCTGAGGAGAGTCATGCGCGGCAAACGAGTGGGCTCCATCCTTTGCACGTGTCCCAGCCAACGCAACCGCCTCTGTTTCAAGACGGCCGTAATGCTAGGCAGACGCGCGATGCTAAGCACCCTCTCATTTGTGACTCGATCCATCCAAGTGATGCCGAGGATCCGCCGAAGACAACGCATGTGGAAGTTGTTTAATCTTCGCTCCTGCTTAGCATACGATGTCCAAGTCTCAGCACCGTACAACAGTATGGACAAGATGCATGTTTGATACACGATCATCTTTGTATTTACTGTGAGGTGACAATTGTTCCATACCCTTGTACTAAACTTCCCGAACATCGTAGATGCCTTGCTGATGCGGATATTTATTTCCGCATCTAGTGATAGGTTATTTGTCACAGTAGAACCGAGATAACAGAAATGGTCAACAACCTCCAAAGGTGTGTTATCCAACAGCAATATTGGGCTCTCCTTCACACCTTGACCCATTATGACCGTTTTCTTGACATTTATTGACATTGAAAATAGCTTGCACGTTGCATCGAACCTATCGACCATGCTCTGGAGCTCCTCCGGCGATGTAGCAACAAAAGCGGCATCATCAGCAAACAACAAACTATCAATGAAAAGGTCTTCACGGTACTTTTTCGACTTAAGGAGCGAAATGTTGAATAGTTTGCCGTCAGCCCGAGTGTGCAGATGTATGCCTTGCGTGGTATCTCCAAAAGCAACTCTCAGAAGAACAGAGAAGAATATGCCAAAGAGTGTGGGAGCCAACACACAACCCTGCCGTACTCCTCTGCGCATTTCAAATGGGGTCGAGGTATTGCCGTTGTAAACAACCGAACCCTTCATGTCTTGGTGAAAAAGTTTTATGAGACTCAAAAGCTTCGGAGGACAACCGATACTCTGCAAGATTTTGTAACCCACTAAAAGTAATTATTAATAAAATAATAACAGAAAAGAAATGCGAAAATGCAAAAATTTATTTGGAACAATAATAATTATTTTCAGTTTGTATAGTGCAATTATTCTAATTCCACAATTTAAATCTTTTTTCCAACAAAACAAAGTAATGGCGGTATTGGCGGTTATGAAAAATGCTCTGGCAGCCTGTCATAGTTTTTTTTTTAATTCAGAGACAATCTAGAGTCAACCCCAACTATCATTTCATTCGAAATCTTACTTACGTGTGACAATTATTGTCAATTTTGTTCGAAATTCACACTTAATTTCGAACTAAACGTCATCTCGAGTGATATTAGAATAGAGGCCTAAGCAAATTCCTTTATTTTTCTTAATGTTCAAAATTTGAATGAAATAATATTATCGAAAACGATAATATTATTTAGTTATAATAACACTTTCACAGATAAGAAATTTATTCTAACAAGTCCGTCTATTTTTATGGTAGTCATAATGTGCGGTTTTTGAACGCATCATGGACTGTTTATGATCTTTGGGTAGATAAACTAACTAATGTTACTAACGTTATTACTTAAAAACACAACTCAAAAAATCTCTCATACTATCATCTCATACACTGGTCCCGGTCCTCTGCTGACCTCATACAGAAGTTATCCACAAAATAAAATCTGCACTCACAAAAAGCACTCTTTCGAATATAGTCCACCCAACAAGCGGCCTTGTACATAATATTAATAATTAAATAAATATCTTGGGACAACTTACACAAATCGACCTAGTCCCAAGGTAAACTCAATTAGGGCTTGTGATGCGGGTACCAGGCGACGATATATATAATAGATAGATACTTAAATACATAAACAGCCATGACCAAGGAACAGTCAAGTGTAAAAATAAGTATCGAAAGAATCCGTTCATAAATATGTTACGACGTTCTTATTACACAGAATTAGAGTGCACTGGGACATATTTTTGAACGTTTTTGTATACCCCTTATTTTGTCTTCGACTGAACATATATTTGTGATAAATAAATACACAAATAATGCCCCCGCCGGGATTCGAAACCTTAACCTCCAGCTTCATAGGCAGGGTCACTACCAACTAGGCTACGGAGGCTGACAAATATAAATATAGGTAGACACTCATAAATTTGACTTATCAACAAAATCGCACAATCGCGCTAACCGTTCATGTGCCTTCACCCTAACATCACGAAGTTAAACGTATGTAGAAACTTGGCAGAACAAACAAACTCTAATAATATTCCCTCCGGTTAGTTCGGACCCGATCGCTCTAGTTGAGGGTAGATGGACTGTATGATTGTTTGGGTGAAGATTCACCTGATGAAATTGTAGATAATGTTATCCGTGAGTTTCTACGGAAACTGAATTCAAGGTTCACGTGGAACGAATTGATTGTATTATAATATTACTTTGTGTATTAAGGGCGGACGGTACATAAGAAATTGTGTACGAGTGTAAAAGGAAAGCCCAAGCCGAAGGCGCGTTGGAAAACTTATTGCCTTATTGGTACGAGCCGGGGATTGAACCCACGACCACTACGTAGCAGCCGAGCATTTTACGGCTAGACCAAAAGCGCTTATCAATGCTGTATATATTTCATTAGATTTTTTATTGTGTTTCATCGCAACTTACAAAAAACGTCGTATATAATATGTGGAAATATCATTATCATTTGAACAAGTCAACAATGCACAGTATAACTAAGTACTTTGTCTCTCCCACAATTCGAAAACGGATCAATAATAATGTCAGACAGTGAATAATGTCTCCTCCACTGCACACTGGCCGCAGTATCAGCGCGCAACACTCGGCCGCACCAAATATTTGCATTCAGTTGAAAAAGTAATACGATTATTAATTTACTCTCGATTCAACGCGGGTGCTGTTTGAGGCACGGTCAAGTCATATACTAAGGTTAAATGCGTTGAAGATTAATTATGTTTAAAAGTGGTTTGAATATAAGCTTTTAAGCCAACATCGATATTTCAATAATGGGTGCCCAATAATTTAAATTTACGTGGTAACTAGTTACGCCGTTTAAAGTCAATATTATAAAGTGGTTTCATTGATATATTTGCGTAATACAGCCAAAAGTCACCGATGGAATTCCATAAATTCTGATTAAACTAGTGACAATTTATTAACAGTGACGTAGAGACTTAATGTCTCAAGTGCGTCACCAGTATATTCAAACGTACATTAAACATTTAGAAGTGATTTATTGAAAACAATATACACTTGAGAATAAGATTTTTTTTCTAAACTAGGCAGTGATAGGCACTTTTGATTTAGCCAGGAACATATTTTTTTGTCTCTGTAACTCCAATAACTCTTCAATCGGAGTGATAGAAACGCATAATCTTTCTATTAAATTTACCGTGTTTACTGTTTGCATTCATTTGAAATAATTTTTGGAATTTATATACGAAAAGAGCAATGATATACTGTTTGTGTGTTCTCATTAACTACACAAATTCTTGAGACATTTTTTGGTGGAATTAGAAGCCATACTACTTTGGAGCTTGTCAAACAAGTCTGCAAGCTCAATTCCCTTGATTTTAGATATTCGCTATATGCAAAACCGTGCAATTTGGGTCTGCGATTTCTAGTGGCGCAGTGTTTTTCGACTGTTGGAGATCTGACGTGTACTGTTTCGGGATTAAGTGGATTTGCAACTGAAGTGTAAAAGAATGTCATGTTTTCAACGGATTTCAAAGTCAAACTATCAAAGCCAATCTTAAAAGTCTGAATGCGACCACGGGTGTAACGTCATGCCCGAAACGTCAGGATATAATTAAACGTAAGTTTACGCGATTAAGACCCGTTTGTCTTTAAAATATGAAAGCATGGTGAACTTATAAAACACGCTGGTATGCCGAATAATCGTTTGAAAAGTTGCATTTTCTCAATAAAAAATAAATTATTTTCTCTTATTCTATGACCGTTTATCTATAGTATCTATACCTTTCAGTTTCTTAAACAAACCGTTAAAGTACAACGGACATAGATTAATAATAGAATTTCATCTGTAAATAACGTTGGAGTTGATTCCTGGAACCTCACCGAGGAAGTTCACCGAGGCAAATTGCCATTTCACAAATATGATCTTGATTTGCTTTTACCTACGTACATCTCTCTTCAACTCATCCTTCATTTAGCACAAGAATGCGAGATAGACATACCTATTGTAATTGTTGAACCCTTAAAAGAGCATCAACCACATTAATATGTAATTAGCAGATATCGGAATTTTGGTAGCATTTTAGAGTTGTCATAGGGACTTCTCGTTTATCGACAACCGATTATACAACATATTATGTATATCAATACATGCAGAATACAATGTAAAATAATGATGATTACAAATAGAAGTAAAGAACAGGCGGTCTTATCGCTAATGGGTTGTCTCTTTTAGATAACCTTTGGATACCAACTTTTAGGAAATTATAAATAGAAATTAAAATAATAATATTTATTAATCCTTATTAATATTTGTGAATTTCGTATGGCTCTCTCGCTCGACCGTATATTTCCCGGCCTCTGATGTAATGTACTATTTATGCGCAGTAATATTATTTCTAATATTTCGTTATTCAAAACGAATATTCGACTAAAAATGTATAGAAATATATTTCGGCCAAATGATATTCTGACAGAGTTTTCTGTTAACAATATAGTTACATGACAATTCAGTGAGAAAGATCTTACATTTCAATCGCATTAATGAAATTCGAATCATCTTTACTCTTACCGCTACCTTACACAAAATAAATGTTTACTTTCGTTTTGATTCTGATTCTCAGTTTCCAAAATTATTTTGTTACAGTTTTGTGTCTTTTAACTTTGACAAATAATATTGCTGTTTTAAAGAAACACCCAGCAATTTCACAACCGAGATTTGCAAAATTAATTATTACATTTCTGAGTCGTAGGAACATTTAAAAAAGTAATACATTACTACAAATTTAAATTATAATTATTAATATATCCAAGAATTGTTAATTAAATGCTGGACGTTTCTGGAAATGATGTACAAATAACATTATTTAAATAAATGAACGCACTGATTGAATAATCCGACACGAGTCGGGAAATTTCAAAATGAAGTGGCACTTCGACGAAATCGGATGTAATAAAATACTTCAGGAATTTCGATACGAGTATTCGGAAGCCATGTTTCAAAAACTAGTATGAATTCACCATAATTGGAAATAAATACAGCATTTATGTAAGTACACACATCTATGTACGGTGCGCTGATTATAGATTTTCTGTACCAAATCATACATGTACCTACATAAATCAATACAGTCAAGTATATAGCTTACTCAATTAGGCCTATTTTTATGAAATGTATGTCGACGATGGTACTAAAAATAAATATAATTTATGTATTTTTTTCAAGCGCGCTAATCACATAAATGTGTTTGAACTTGGTACCATGGTGCAGCGAAGGATATATTTTTGGTTTGCTTGATCACTAGACTAGACAAAAATGCCTCTTTCACGGCATCCATCGATTTAGAATTTTGAATTAATGATTGAACCCAGTGCTAGACTAGTATAAATAAGTTACTTTAGTACCTACTTATTCCAGTTGAAGTAGCAACACTAGTTGATAATGGAAAGGTAGTAGTAGTAAAATATGAATTGTAGCAGAAACTTTAATCAAAACAATAATTATATATATGTGTTCACAATATCACGTTTAATCCAACGCTAGCTTAGGCGAAAAGAAAAATGCTATCATCCTTTCGGTCACTTTAGGAGTAAATGTAAACTGTATAATATTAAGACTGCGATATTAACATTAACATTTAAAAAAATGTTATTTCGCTTATAATCTTACAAGATCAATTTTACAATCGCAAGTAACGTGATTGCCGGCAGTCAAGAGGATAAATAAGAAAACAACAATAATTCAAACTAAAACATTCTGCGAGGATAACTACCTTGTTGATCGGACTATCTCTCGCATGTGGAATGCAAAGTGCCTAATATAAAATAGAGACGCACTAAAACCATTGCAACGTTCGATGCATTTTTATAGTCGAAGCAATAAACTCAGAAAACGGAACGACAATGGTGTACTCAAGTTTGTCATAAACGATATATCTTGTGTATAACAATGTTATTTGCGCGATTTAGAATTTGATAAAACTAGTATAAAATAATGGGAGCTATGTGAGAAGAGGTTGTTAAAGTTGACAATCGCGAGATAGAAGTTTATGACACCGGTCCATTGTTTGTTTATGATCGCACATGAATGAAATCTGAAGTTTAACTTTACAAATTGATCTTATTTTGGCTTTTCTTCTCTGGTCTATTTTACTCACTCTTTTTTGACGCCTTTTAGAAATGAACATTAAATTACACATCATTATATAAGGTGGTGGTAAATGTCCGTCATCTTGACACTAGTTAAGCGGATTGACGATCGTAGATTTTGTGTCCACATCATGACTGCTGACAGTCATCGATCTTTAATAATTAATGGTCAGTGATATTTCAATGCCTTAGTCGACTCTTACGACACCCAAAGGAAAAGTTGGGGTGGTGACAATGTATTTTACTGCCGTCACCACACGGACAAATCAACTTACGTAAGTATTCAAATAAAAGAAATGTAGTCTATTGACCTTGAGATCTTAATACCCTTGTGCAAGCTTGAAACTAGATCCGTAGCTCTGAAATGAATACCTTAATCCCGCAACCCTTTTGTCTCATAGCGATCCCTATTTGTTATATCCACTAGACGTAAAATTTCACCTTCCAGCAAAACCTTTCCTTTGATTCCAACAAAAGATCATAGCAAAACGCGAGACACGTACGAAAATGCCTTTCAATCAACGTATCAAGCGAGCGAGCGCGAATAGCGCACGAACAAAATTTAATCCGAAGAGCATGCACCCGATATTCGAACGACACATAAATACCAATGTCAGTGTGCTTGGTGAGGAACACAGACGACGCTGTGTCGGACACAAGCGACGTAGCGTGGGACAAAACACGATCGACGTTGCAACGTTGGAAAACGTCGCAGATAGGGCCGCGACGTCGGTTCGTCACAGCGGAGTAAGAAAAGTGAGCTCGACGTAGTCGCCCGCATACAAATAGTTTACAAATGGCGTTCTCGGCGCGGTGTCGCCGCGACGTCGTTCTGGGGCTTGGCTCAAAATATGAGCGATGCGCTTTTGTCCTGTAACTGCCACGTGGAAGTTATACATGTTAATTGCACCTAGGAGATACTTATAGTTATTTACGTTTGAAACGAGTATTTTTATTTGTATATTTAGGACAGATCCAGGAAAAGTAACACAGATATGTATTTATTTTCCTGAATCTGTGTGTCTTCATGGACACGTACTACAGGAGAATTATTGTATTTATCCAGAAGTTATTTGCTTTTTGCGATTATTGCATTCTACACTTGGATACGATGGCTACTTTTATGAACAATATTTATCCAGAATTTCCAGGAAATTTTCAATTACATGAAAGAAAATACGTCAAACTATTGTGATATCCTTATCCTTAGTATTTCATACTAACGTATTGATTGACGCAAATAAATCTGCTGAATTCAAGCAAGTAAACATTGTTGAAAAATAAATCGTGTCTTCTCACCAATGCTCGGCAGGGGTGAGCTGTTTTCATACTAAATGACATGTATCACGTGACATTTAGTATGAAAAAAGCTCACCCCGCCGAGCATTGCTTCTCACACAAATCCTTGTGAAATTCACCCTACCTAAACTTCAAAATTTTCGAATTACAATAAGCTACAGATCAGTGATCAACACAAGTTTGCATTCAGTTGAATCATCGACGTCTCAGCCAATAACTTGCACCGCAGTCTGCACGGAGCTAAGGGAATTTTTAGATTATCGAATCAGCGGTGGTACAGTTAATGATAACAAATTGCAGCGCTGTCTGTGCTGGCTTGTTATGATTTGTTTCCGACGTTTTTATATTATCTAGATGCGCTGGGTAATGATATTGAAGTTTGCAAGGCAGTAGGGGGTAAGGTATTGCAATTGTGGTTGTCGGTAGGTTGGAAAGGTTTATCAACGTATTTTGAGGGTTTCTCTTAACATTTTACAGGGTGATTCCGGGGTCGTGAATTCTTGATCCCAACTCTGAAAAACGAGTAAAGATGGTCTTTCTGAACAGTATTTCCCATTACGGTAACACGGTCATTTAAATTATTAGTATGATGTAAATTAGTTTATATACCATATTATTTATTTGAGCTGTTGAATTTTCGATATTTTGACACTGAAAATGCCATCTTCACGAAGTAACTGAGAGTTCAAATTGTGGTCTACCCAATAGTGCAGTGCTCATAGTTATTCATTAAAAAAGGCAATAAAACATTTTAATGAAGTATTTGTAAGTATATAATCGGGGTTGGGATTCAATGATTATAATCATCATTATAATTCTACTGCTAGACTAAAGCTTCCCCAAATTTACCAAAATTAATATGCCATAATCGCCCTTATTGGTAGGCGGGTTGGCGATCGCAATTACGATGCTGCTGCTCAGGCTACTGCCCATCTATTTGTGTGTCTAGCTGCAATTTAAAGATACAACCGAGTCCATCAAACTCACCTATTACTTTGTTTATTTGACATTTCCCTTCAGGAAATATAGTCGCTACTTCATTTATTTGACCTTCATCATCATAAAAATAAATAAATAAATACAAATAATTTATTCGTGGCAAATATAACAAGCATGACAGGACAAAACAAAACAGACCAATTCAGCATTTAATATTATACCACGAAATGGACTCGCCTCAGCATAATGTCGACCCGAAAGCCAACGCTGGTCTTCCTCTATCATCCGTCTATCATCATCATCAGCCTATGATAGTCCACTACTGGATGTAGGCCTCTCCTATTAACTATGCGTATAGACGCATTAGGAGGTAAATGCCCATAATCGCCACGCTGGGCAAGCGGATTGGCGATTGCAGTAATGTGCCCACTATGATGACGCTGCTGCCCATCATCAATATTTTATGAAATCACTAATAGTAAGTGACACTTCAATCCCTCAGTCGACTCTTACGACACCCGCAGGAGGAGTTGGGGTGGTGACAAATGTATTCTTACGGCCGTCACCACACGGCTAAACTACTTGACCTTGGATCTACAGAAAATTCATAGAAATGTCACCTTTCTTTTACTCTGAATACCGGTCTTTTTCCCATCAAATAAGTGTTTGAGTATTAGTATTACACAAACTGCACTCTCGACATGTATAACTGCAAGTAATAGTCGATGGTCTTCACTTTAATGCCTTCTAATGTACGTTCCATATATCTTGCTTTGTCTCATTCGGCGCGACGAGCCCAGACTGGCATACTGATGTGTTACTTTTAAAATTTATTTCTCTAAGGCGAGCCACTAGCTGTGTTACTATCCAAACAGCCAAAATATGTTTCGCAACTGTCACTATTTTCGTAATAAGCTTTTATTTCGTTTTAACTGCTTGTATATTTTTTCTTTACCAAATCATAATTCATAAGATTTTAAGTCTATTCCTTTTATTTATTTAGGCTCCATTTCACCAAACCTTTATTCGAAAAATAATCAAAATTCTACAGTAATTTTGCACTATTATCCGAGAATACGTAGTACTAGTTTTTTTTAATGATAATTTTATGTTTACAGTAAAACATCTTGAAGCTACAATGCCAATTCATGTATTTTTTTAACCCTTTAATGGGTATTGGCGACATATTTGCCGTCATATTAAAAACAAAACAAAATCTATTCACAAATACGAAAGGTCCGAAATTGAATGCTTTCACAGAGCTGTCAAATGGTCAAAGGGTTAAAGAAACGGCAAGTTGAGTTAGATATTCAAATTATTATCATTTACTTACAATTAATTCAATGTTAAAATTACGTACGGTGTTGGTAAAGTTCGGTATTTTTTCTTTGGTTATATGACATCTAATATTTAAATATATGCACTCGTACAAAGCAGTGTTATTACTAAAAAATTGAGGAAATGCCGCCAGCATCCTCGGTACAATGCCACAAGGGCCAATCTTAGATATAGGTTAGGTTAAGTAGATTAGTTAGATTTAATCTATGTACATAAATTGTAGTTTTGAAAATAAATATCTAAAAAACAACAACAACTCCAAAAACTACTTAATAAAAAAATGTTGCTGTTCGAGAAATAGAATATACTTAAATCTGTTTATAACTCTAAGATTGTCGATATTATGCATGCATACAAGAATTACTTATCACAGTTCCGTTGTTCTTTAGGCGATCCAATACATTATATCCGATTATTTTCCCGCCCCTGCCGTCGCAGCAAGCAAACATTCTTTAGCAAAACCAATATAAATCGCTGGCGAGAAATAAAGTTTATTTGCGTTTCTATCAGCTGTTTCCATCGATAACAAACTATCGGCAGCTCCAAGCTCCAGCTGAATAACAAGTAATGAGTTTTCTTTTACACCTGACTTCTGGTCTGCAGACGGCCTCTAAGCAGGATTAAAGTCATGTTTTTTTCATCTCATTCGAACAGTTTCTTGAGGTCTCGGGGTTGAAACTATTTTAACCCTTTACGTGAGGAGCTAAAATATTTGTTATCGTATTGTTTGACTTGATACCATTACATAAGTACAACTATAATTTCCCACTCAACTGGTTGACACCAGTGGGTAAAGGGTTAAAAAACAAAACGTATTGATGAAAATGTATGACATCAAAACTTATTGCAAACAAACTTAAGGTTGTGCGCTTTTTTATAATAATAATACAAGAATTGTAATAAATAAATTTAAATAATAATAAGATTATTACGAAAGGTATAGAAGGGGAAATCAGGACTGAAACGGTGTTTTGGAGAGCCTAGGCCTCCATTATCAAGAACTGAGTCCACGTTCACTACGGTGCGTAAATATTGAGTTATAGCCATTCGAAAGAATCTAAACATACGAGTCTCATTAGCACTAAAACATATTTTTTTTAACTATATAAATATCGGCTTTAGTTACAACAGTTATTATCGAAGTAAAACTAAATGGAACCCATTTCCATTGAATTATAAAGTTAATTGTGTACACGTACCTACCAATAGTTTTTGATAGTATTGTACGATTGAAGTGGCATATTTTTACGTCCGACATTCCAGTCCATGTGCCCCGTTTTATTCAATGCTTTTCGAATGTTTTCTCGTCGACTTAGCAATAAGTTCCGATCGTTGGGCCGCCGATATGCAGAAATGCATGCTTCTGGTCACCGTATTATTTACTAGTAAGTAAAATATTAAAAAACATTTGGCCGTGTGGTGAGGGCAGTAAGAATACATTTTACTACCACACCAACGGGTGTCGTAAGAGTCAACTAAGGGATTGAAGTGTCACTGACCATTCTTTGATAGAAGATTGATGAGGGGCAACAGCGTCATCATGATAGAAACATCACTAAGATCACAATTATGGGCATTTACCCCGTAATGCGTCTATACGCACGGTTAATATAGGAGAGGCTTACGTCCAGCAGTGGACTGAGAGAGGCTGATGATGTGTGGTGCTGACGTTGCCTTTTATAAGTCTTTTTTTTTCATCACATTTCAAGTTTTTACCCAACATAAAATTAATATTTCGTCGGTTGACAACCAAAACTCACTAAGTAACAAATACCTACTTGCAATAGAGATCGTATCTAAGTTCTGATTCAATACTGACATAAGAGGTTGCGAAGAGTAGGTAGTTACAGTTTTTAGAGTGAGTTTTGGTTGTCTGCCGACGATTTGTCAAAGTATAAAATCATTTTTTTACTTGTAAAGGCAATTGTGAAATAGATTCTTTCGACATTTACGTGCTAACTGTTCATGATAATTATTTTGTTGTAAGTACTAAAATCATGCATAAAATAAAACAAAATTACACTGATACTTTAATATCGTCTGACAGTTATTTGGATAATTTAAAGTCAGTAAACATTTTGCCAGCCTCCGTAGCCTAGTTGGTAGTGACTCTGCCTACGAAGCTGGAGGTTCCGGGTTCATATCCTGGCGAGGACATTAGTTGTGTATTTATTTATCACAAATATTTTGTTCATTGGTCATGGCTGTCAATGTATTTAAGTGTATAAATATATGTATCTATCTATTATATATGTATATCGTCGCCTGGCACCCGCATCACAAGCCTTTATTGAGCTTACCGTGAGACTAGGTCGATTTGTGTAAGATTTACTATGCTGAGGACCGAGTATGGTGGCGTGATTTGGGGAAGGCCTATGTCCAGCAGTGGACGACTGTAGACTGATGATGATGATTATTTATTTATTTGGCAGCTTACATCTTTGTTTATTACTTTGCTTAATATCAAGCTAAATACGAGGCATATTCTTTCTTGAAACACATCGCCATATAGATTATAGCTTCATGAAAACTCTGATATCTCCACAATATTGGAAATCCCTTCAGCCTTCCCGCGGGACGCTTTTCACCCCATTTGCTTCTGTGACTTCGCTTTATGATACCGAACAGTACTTTTTTTATTATTCATGATAATACGCCGTACATTAGAGTGCTCAGTAATATTAAGACAAAAACCGTTCGGGGATATTATTTGCCTTTTCGGTTACTTAAGGTTTTTTTGTTTTCTTTGCGTGTAGGCTGAGGTAGATGGATAGTTTTTTTCATCACACTTAATGTCTATGCGCGCCATTGCTTGCGTGCATAGCGAGAGTAATATAAAAGTGAAAATCCCTAGGGAGTAATGTAAATGTCAGGACGTCATTTAATAATATTATGTCAAAAAACTTATTTTTTTGTCGACAAGTGTGATGAAAAACATTGTATGCATCACGATCGGTAAGCGGAATACTAACTTGAGGCATAAAAGCCCTCCGCCTACGGCGTCGGGCTTCTAACACTCTCGTTGGCAATTCCGTACTTACCTCCTTTGATGCACAATGTACTATTTTATACATGGGAAACGAGTTTTTTTATCCCCTGAAGGTGAATAGTAGCATTTCTCTTAGACACTAGACGACACTAGTGCAACAATGCATATAACAGTAAAGTCAAGAATATAAATGTGCATACTTATTGCTCCTTCAATAGCTAAATAGCGTATGTACATAATGTATTTATGTCCTTGATTTAAAAATATCTACTATTCTTGTTTGATGAAATCTTAATTACTTGTTTCATCTTTAACTTCTGAGTGTTCAAGACCAATACATTCAATAGACTTCCAAAGAAAAAGTAATTTATACTTTACCAAAAATTAGGTTTGGTCAAATTTCTGCTTTAATTTTTATTTATGCTATTTTATCATTAATAACAAAAAACCTTGCTATTGTTCCATGTTGAGTAGCGTTATTTCAATACAGATTATTTTTAAAAAAAATTATGCCTCTTTGCTATTTATTTATTTTGTCTAGTTATGTTTGATTCAGAGGCATCATGTAGAGATACGATAATTAAAGCTCATCGAATTATTCCAAATTAACCCAAGTACTGACATGAATTACAGTGATCGATGTCGATGAAAAACATTGTATGCATCACGATCGGTAAGCGGAATACTAACTTGAGGCATAAAAGCCCTCCGCCTACGGCGTCGGGCTTCTAACACTCTCGTTGGCAATTCCGTACTTACCTCCTTTGATGCACAATGTACTATTTTATACATGGGAAACGAGTTTTTTTATCCCCTGAAGGTGAATAGTAGCATTTCTCTTAGACACTAGACGACACTAGTGCAACAATGCATATAACAGTAAAGTCAAGAATATAAATGTGCATACTTATTGCTCCTTCAATAGCTAAATAGCGTATGTACATAATGTATTTATGTCCTTGATTTAAAAATATCTACTATTCTTGTTTGATGAAATCTTAATTACTTGTTTCATCTTTAACTTCTGAGTGTTCAAGACCAATACATTCAATAGACTTCCAAAGAAAAAGTAATTTATACTTTACCAAAAATTAGGTTTGGTCAAATTTCTGCTTTAATTTTTATTTATGCTATTTTATCATTAATAACAAAAAACCTTGCTATTGTTCCATGTTGAGTAGCGTTATTTCAATACAGATTATTTTTAAAAAAAATTATGCCTCTTTGCTATTTATTTATTTTGTCTAGTTATGTTTGATTCAGAGGCATCATGTAGAGATACGATAATTAAAGCTCATCGAATTATTCCAAATTAACCCAAGTACTGACATGAATTACAGTGATAATTGGTCTTCATTATTAACGGTCATGCTTCGGCGGGTATCGCGACCACGACTTGTTTGCGCACTTTCACCCCCTTAAGGTAATGGGACAGGGTTTGTTTTCCCCTATTTTGTGGATATGTTATCACGGTATTAGTGTGGTGACGTATACGCGACAGACAATAATTAATTGGCAATTAAGTGCGACCTTTAACTAGAGAAGACAGACATGACAGCTCTGAAGATGTCTTGATCATTGAGTACCTATTTTGTTGTATCCGTTTCATATGAGTCGTAAATGTGCAACATGAAAAATATTGAACGAGCAGGTACGTATTTTTTATTTAACCCTTTAAATAAAACCTGAATTTAAGCTTCAATGCCACACTACAGTACAAAAACTGTACTAGAAAATATACAAAAAGATAGTGATATAGAGTGGTCGTTTTTGAGACCGATGCCTTATAAAGGGTTATGATCATGTGCTTTGAAATGTATATTTCCGTTATTATTTCGACCCACCTGCTATTACGGTGCCTAGGAATATGTCCTGGGCAACGCCACTTGAGTTTGGTAATAACGTCTTCGACGTCTTGCACTTTCGTGCGACGTCGAATCTCGGTATTCCTCACACGGTCTTGTGCCGTGTGCTTGATGCCGAGCATGGCGCGCTCCATGACTCTTTGTGCTACTCTTATTTAATGCATAGCCTCCTTAGTGAGCGTCCATGTCTTGGCAGCATATGTCATGGTGGGCAGGAGACATTGATTAAACAGGCGTGTTTTCAGGCATTGTGAAATGTCAACGGGTTTGAGGGATATCCTCTAGTTAACACCGCCCAACCCAGCTGGATTCTCCCGGAGATTATCTCCGTTTGTTGATATTTTTGTAAATTAACGTATTTATGATTCTATTAATTTTGATTCATAAAATAAAATAATAAGGATATACGATTCTGTATTTGAAACCTGTCACATCTTTATTTATATTATTTTATTACGTATTTTCGTCTCTTCTGTAAATCTATTAAACGTGAAATTGGATGCTTTGCACTCGACGATAGGTTAAAACCAAACCTCACTTTCGGTCACCAAACGAATCCAACCCCTATAAAATTCAGTTACACTAATATTCAAAACAAAATCAGCTATTGAATAATTCATGTACACATATAGGATTTCTTGCAAAATTGTAGGTCAGTAGCAAATAAATGCGGAGCGGCGAGGAGAGGATTTTGCTACGGATTTAGGACGGTGACACACGACTGGCGTTGAGCGGGCGTTTGAAGCTTTTAAATTTATTTTAACCCTTTAAACGAGAAAAACAAATAAAGTGGCCGTGTGTTGTCATACCCACCACACCAGTTGCTAGAAAGTGGTCATCGAGTATCCTGTCAAAGTAAATGTCATGCTGACAAATAATGTTTATTTTCGTTGTTCATTGGTATAAAATATGTAAATACACCTTTTTTCAATTGAGGTAATCTTTTACCCGGTACATTTACATTGATATTAGGTCTGATTTTTTCGGTAAAATGCCAAGCTATTTATTCTGTTAGTTGTCTTTCGGTATCGTAAGACACGTACACGTCAGCAGCCTATCTCACTGCTGGACGTAGGCCTCTCCTATTAACTATGCGTAACGTAGACGTAGCATTGGGAAGTAAATACCCACATCGCCACGCTGAGCAAGCGGATTGTCTCCACTATGATGACGCTACTGCCCATCATCAAACGTCTATCAACAAGTAATCAGTGACACTTCAATCCCTTGGTCGACTCTTACGAAACCCGCGGGAAGAGTTGGGGTGATGACAAATGTATTATACTGCCGTCACCACACGTCGAGTAAGACTGCTAAGTAGTTTTTAATTGCCATTAAAAATAAAACCGCAAACATGCGCTTCACTATAATGTGCATACGCCTTTACGTAGTGGGTCAAAAGACAAGCCAGAAACGGACTGGATTTACTTGGATAGGTCGCGATGAAAGGTTTTACATACGTACACTTATACTTGCGCACACTTATACTAGCGTACACTTACACATGCGCACACTTAGCAAACAGCGGAGTATTTGCGGAGCAGGGATTTTGTGAAAATCTTTGATACTGTTGGATGATAGATATTTCGATTTGCATTCGTGTATTCAATGCTGTAAAAATGTTTTGACGGAATTATAACGCAGCTTTCTGTAAGTTGATGGGCAGTTTTTGATGGGCAAACACTGTATTTTAAATAATTAATATTGAGGTAAATTATTACTCAACAAATTATACAGTTTTTTTTTCGTCGCGTTTTTGGGTCTTTGTCTTATTGTGTGACCCTAATAAACGTGACACAGTTGTGATTTTTGTATGAGATGTATTGTTTCCAATTTTTGATGTATGGATTAAAATCTAGCATGAAAAAGAAATACAAGTGCTTAGGATTTTTTTTATATACTGAGTCGAGACAGCAACTAGAAGCGTGACAGAGTGGTATGAAACAAGACAACGAAAAGAATTTTGACCCTTTTAAGCGATTGATGGTTACACATT
>JALPQI010013394.1:0-20788 GCA_025490895.1 Thaumatotibia leucotreta | reverse complement strand
AAATACTCAATCTTGTAAGTTCCGTTAATGCAAAAATTAAAAAGTCAAAGTCCAAAGTACTGATATTTAACCCACTTTTTCACTTTTCTTCTGAATCGGATTTTTTAAACTATTTATTAAGTTCCACGGAAGCTTGAACGCACTACCATCTTTTTTGTCAATTTAAGGTTTAAGAGCCCAAAATCCGTTTTTCAATTAAATTGAAACGTGCGAGAAAAAGGCTTGAGCGTGCGATCCGCAATCATTGAAATGAACAAGGACTGTCGCTGTCGTGTCACTGTCGCGTCGTTGTCGCCGTGACGCGTGACCATCCATCATGGACACAGAGGTTTATTTCGATTCCGCATCTCTCAGTCCATCCCTAAAGATGAAGGTCCTATTGCCACTGATAATTTGCTCCGTTTTCTAAGAGGCAAAGTAGGTATCAAAAGGGCTTTTTATATAGTTTTAAGGACACCCAAAGCGTGACAATAAAAAACCTAAATTGCGGTAACGTTCGTCACGACAATTAAGCACGATGTCTATGCATAAGAACAGCCAGAAGGCATAAATTGGTGGTAGGTTGTAAATATAAAATGATTTAAAATGCTAAGTGTGACTATCATAATTGTCTTCAGACCAATACATAGTTTCAAAATATACATACAATGCTGGAGGCGGCAGAACTAGTATCGATAAATGAGTAAGTAGCTGTCAAGAAAATTCGCCCCACGGATTCCGATGTCTGATTATGACTTACACTAAGAAGCAGCCTAAAATGGACCCGTTTCATGGTCTAATAGTTGTAATCTGTGGTTGCGGAACAAGACTGAGCCTCTCTGAGAATTTGGTGAAATTGGTCAACGCCAGGCTACCTTTTTATATAAGCTTATTTTTACATCGTATTCTGGTTAGGAAGGAGTAGCAGATTTGCACAGAATAATACAATTTTTGTTTGAATTCGGTCAGTAGCAAAAAGAAGATTCTTCTTTATTTTTACATCAATTCTTTCAACAAAAATCGTTAAGCTCATACTTTATCCTGATTATAATAATGGATAAGTATAGGTACCTAAGTATACTTAACTTCCCCTACAAATAAACCTTGTTTATTTGAATTTTAACGTTTCGACTGCAAAAAAAATGTCCGGTTCGATTCAGGGGGGCCCGGGAACGATTTTGGGGTGATTATTTTATGTATTTAATCAAGTTTTTGACATTAATCTGACATTGTAATTTAAGTTATTATATTGAATTGTAATTTTCTATGTAGTCTAATAGTAATGTAATTGGTATTTTTTAGTTTTAATTTAATAAAATAAAGATTTGTGATTGTATTTGTAACTGACTGTAATAAAAAAATGTGTCAAGGTATCTTCCAAATTTCTTAAAAAAAAAACAATTGAAATTCAAATTGAATTAGTTGCATTGACCCCACAGTGGTATTTGCCCTGCATGACCTTAGATCGTTTATTATTCATAATCCACAAAGACATACCAGGACCGGGATTCAAACCCAGAAATTTGAATAAAAAATCTCTCTCAAAATATGAAACCAGGTAAAACTAAAAACAATCGACAGCGGGAAATCCAATTTTCTTTACACATTTGTCGGCGTTTTTCGTCGGAATCAGTGTAACTCGCCGGCGGCGCACTAGTGCTAGTGACGGACCGATAAATGGAAGCGAATGTGCCGCTGACATGCTTCACCTGTCAGTGCGACCAAGCCATGAGAGATGGGCGTTTCTCCGAGCGTTTCAACCGCCGTACTTTGCCGCCGACTTCGGAGGCAACATTTGTCTGATAAGGCTGCCACCGAAATCACTGCGTTTGAAACGCTCGGAGAAATGGCCAATCTTGTATTTTTTTTAGTTTAGCTTACCAATTTGTCGATAATGTCGGCTTAGTTTGGCATAATAGAAATGTTTAATTTGACGCATTTTTCTATGGACATGTCTGTCTACTAACTATACATGTTTATCAAAACAAAGAGTATTCGAAACTGTGATAATTATTATGTTGGTTCTTATATTAAATCTTAGGTTAATAAAAGTAATGTGTTTTACAAATTTGTATTGGCTTACTATTGACGGATTCCTTATCGTAATCGGTAGTGACTGTAGTGACACTTCCTTTAAAGCTGGAGGTTCAGGGTTCGAATCTCAGTAAGGGCATCGTTGTCGTCGGAATCAGTGTAACTCGCCGGCGGCGCACTAGTGCTAGTGACGGACCGATAAATGGAAGCGAATGTGCCGCTCACATGCTTCACCTGTCAGTGCGACCAAGCCATGAGAGATGGGCGTTTCTCTGAGTATTTCAACCGCCGTGACTTCGGTGGCAACATTATTACCCGATTTCAGTGGGTATCTGATACATTTTTGCCTTATTTAGGTCTAATTTTAACAATCTTTGTAGCTTAGTCAGTTGTAACCATTTAAAAAAAAAAAAATCCTGAGGTCCTGGATTGAAATTCCGGTTAGAGCATATCTTTCTGCGCTTATCATGAATTTTGTTTCTTAGTCATAGTTGTCTATTTAAGTACCTACCTAAGTATACAAAGAAATTAAGCCTTCTACTAATCATCATCGTCATCATCATCATCAGAGCCTATGATAGTCCACTGCTGGACGTAGGCCTCTCCTATTAACTATGCGTAGAGACGCATTAGGAGGTAAATGCCCATAATCGCCACGCTGGGCAAGCGGATTGGCGATCTCAGTAATGTGTCCAGTATGATGACACTGCTGCCCATCATCATTCTCTTATCAAATAATGGTCACTGACATTTCAATCCCTTAGTCGACTCTTACGACACCCGCAGGAGGAGTTGGGGTGGTGACAAATTTATTCTTACTGCCGTCACCACACGGCCAGCCTTCTACTGTATCTACCTATTTAATTATCCGAAATCGACTAAATCTATTTTAATCTGGTAAATAAAAAGCACCTCAGAGCCTTCAGATAATAATGAAGACGCCCAATTAATAATTAAATAATTAAAAGAGACAATCTGAATCAAGTCGTAAAGGCTTTGCGGGTATAAAAGCAAAACCAGTTAAAATAATAGAACTAGTCTTATTACTAAGATTATGCTTTAGCTTATCTCAAAGCCTTTAAAACGGGTAGCTTTAATGAGCTTAACATTTTTAAGATTCTTTGAGATTCAAGTTTTTCTACTCTAGCGTTTTATTTTGTCAATTAAAATATTGACAGCGATACCTTAATGTTATTGCATATAGCAATTCATTGTAAGGCTGCGTTTCCACCAGAGATGTGTTAGGATGTGTTTCCATAGAAATGATACCTCGCTCGAGTCATTAATAGGTGTCATTTGTATGGAAACACATCCTCGCACATCTCTGGTGGAATTGCAGCCTAAAGGTGCATTCAGACCAAACGAATATTCGCTATTCTAACCCCCCACTCTACGAAATTCGATCGTTACACAAAACGTGATTGGTTTTCGTAGAGCTGGGGATGGAACAGCGAATGCTCTTTTGGTCTGAATGCACCTTTTGGCATGTTGTAAAAGTCTCTGTATATACCATTCGTCAGTAGCATCCAAAAAAATATACACAAAAATGGCAGACTTTCCATAGCATTTGACGTCTTTGACACACGTCGTGAAACAATCATAGTAGAAAATAAAACTAAATATAAACAAACATAACAACTTCATAATTTCATAATCACGGACTTTTAGAACACGATTTTTGATTTATTACCAACTTAAAACCTTAAACCTTGAGTTCACATACATTTTTAGTTGAAATTATTGATATTTATTAGTATTAACGTAAAAATATATTTGCGAACATGTTTCATTTTTTTTTGTTTTATACCTACGACCATATACATACACGGTGTAAGTCTAATACAGGCGAAACTCTTAACGGGTGTTAGTTTACGACATAATAAATACATTCAAATAACTTTTACCTAAAATTAGAACAACAAAATTTTTCATACAAAATAATTCGGCGCGCAATGTAGAGCGATATACGCGAGTTAAACACTCGTTGACAGCTAATTTCAAAAGCAGATGACATAACTGCCATATCAACAATAACAAATGTTCGTACCTACATTGCTGCTCCGATAATCTTTAACAAATTCTGTGAGGTCATAATTGAGAATAACTTTAAAAAAACCTTGTAATCCATGATTACACTAATGAATCCCATGCCTGGTTTAATTGATCGCCCGCATTAGATTTACACACTGTATAACATGGACGTCTAACGCCAGCTCAAAAATGCCCCCAACACAATTGTTCAATTGTGCCAAGATGTGCAGTACATAGCGCTTTGCTTAACGCCGCGCATATTTCGACGCAACATCTTTGACATTTTTTTATAGAATTTAGCCAATCAAAACTTTGATGGACCAATCGCAACTATTTTTAAATGGAGGTTTTTATCTTTTAAAGGTTGACATTGAAATGAATTACCGTGATACATTGAAGAGGGGGTGACACTTGTCAAATAAAATTCAGGACCGTTTTTCAAAGGCAATTTAGTATGGCGTGCGGCTTCGTTTATTCGTAGGTTTATACTGATGAAGTTGTATACGTCTGATAACTATGTTTACTTGGTTTTAACATATTCGTATTTATCTTTCATAACATAGACCAAACGCCATAGAGATATTTTGCATGAACAGCGAAATAATCGACGCATCGCTATAAAAATACGCTTGTTATTTTAGTCAGACCCATATTCGCATTTACCCTAGACTATTTTTTTTCATTTATTGAGCTTTGTGGTGATGACAGTTAGAATACACTTGTTACCACCCCAATCTTCTGTAGATGGCGTACCTAAGAGTCGACTAAGGGATTGAAGTGTCACTGACCATTCATCAATTTATTGAAGATTGATATTGGGCAGGACAATCATCATAGTGGATATACTACTGCGATTGCCAATCCGCTTCCTTATTGCGGCGATTATGGGCATTTACCTCATAAAGCACTGGTCTCACCGCGAGCTACTAAGCTATGAACTATTGGCTATAAACACGAACTAAAGATACGCACTCCCGTGTAAATAAAAGAAACACGGCGATACTCGCCCAGCTATCAGCTATCACCGCCGGGCGAGTATCACCGTGTCTCTTTTCTTTACACGGGAGTGCGTATCTTTCGTTCGTGTTTATAGCCGATAGTTCATAGCTTAGTAGCTTGCGGTGAAACCAGTGTCTAAGGCGTCTATATGCGTAGATAACAGAAGGGGCCTATTACCTGCTGTGTACCGAGAGGCAGATAATAATGATCAATTTGTTTCATTATGTATTAACACTTTTTGGTTTCCGCTAATCCACAAAGGATTGTCTAACCAAAATAGACACAGCTTCACCACTAGACCAGTGACTAGAAATAAACTTATAATATAAATCATTAAAAGGCATTATGATTGCTTCGTTTAAAGCTGCAATTTACCCCCATGGTCCTTTGCCCCATGCAACTATTGTCGGTTGCCTAGCAACCTCGTACTTTGATTCGGTGACCGTATAAAGGTACGTTTAAACAAAAAGAGCATTTGCTGTTCTAGCGCCCGTTCTACGAAATCAACCAATCACGTTTTGTGTACCGATCGAATTTCGTAGAGTGGGAGGTTAGAACAGCGAATGCTCTTTTAGTTTGAACGCACCTTTAGGCGAACGACCAAGTGTAATTGCCGCATATCTTTCGGAAACGATTATGTGAAAATATTATTATGGTAGAGCTAACCTTGCGTATCACAAAAGTGAAGACGTTTAGTTTTGTATTCAATCGACCCCTATGCCACTCTATGATTGATGTATAAAAGGGTAGTAAGTAATTTCTTACAATCTGAGTAATTCATCATTGTATAATAATTTGTCATAGTTTCCGAGTAGCATATTGTTCCAATTGACTGTACCATGTACATGTAATTGAAGAGATAGGACGCACGTCAATCAAACCGGACGAATGTACACTCCGCCGAAATTGTACGGTTCGCAGATTCAGTCCGTTTCAACAGAGTTACGGCAAGCGCGAATTTGGAAATGGAGTCGTTGGGTTCCGTCAGCATTAATAAATTGAAACATACGTTACTTTGCGGGAGTCCATAGTCAAGGATTGTAGGTTTTGTATGTTCAAAAATATGTCCCAATACACTCTAATTCTGTGTAATAAGAACGTCGTAACATATTTATGAGCGGATTCTTTCGATACTTATTTTTGCACTTGACTTCAAAAAAGACCTTTAATAAAAATAAAAAGTTTGAAAACAAATGACAGTGCTGCATGTGTATGGCCAATTGACGATATTGTCGGTCTGACAACCAAATCCAATTCCCTTCTGCATCATCATCAGCAAAGAGCCGTACCACGAGTTGGAAGGTAAAGGATACGTTAGGTTTTACTCGATACGTAATGCATTCTATCCCACTCGCACTGACATATTCGAGCGGCGCAATGGCTTTCTTTACGCATCGACTAAACCTAACGTTACCGATACTTGCAAAGTCATGGTACTACTACAGCTCCTGAGAATGCCTCGTAGAGAGGCAAAACACGTGTCGAGTAGTCTTATTCGTAGTACTTATGAGCTTGGGCTAGTAACGGCTGAAAGGACTAGTAACTTAACAAAACCTGTACGCCATGATATTTCAAAAGCTAACTATTGTATTTCTGTTTTATCACACCTCAAGATTCACCAAAGCATTTCAAGCTCAAAAAAGATCTTCACTTCGCATACATCAAAATCTCTGCCCATCCTACGGATCTCTAAAGTCATCAATAACGGACATCCGCGATTCGCGCAAAACCGATTCACTGCGCAAATACTGTGCTCGTATAGGCAGCGTTGCACCCAGTACAGAGTAAAACAGCGTATATAATATGATTAATTATATAAATTTGTTCTCTTAAAACACATCCTACTCCTCTTATTCGTATAATTATCGTCAGTCCCTTTCCGCCTCAAATAAATATTGATAAGGCAGAAAGAGCCAAATGATACTTATCGGCTTGCTAAGTTAGGAGACGTTTATAAACAGTGATCGGGGATTTCTATGCTACTTAGGGTGAATGACCTTAATCATTAAGCTAGTATGGATATGTCGCGGGATTACGGAATTCGTGTGCAATATGGGAGAGCATTTTGGCATGTTGCTGTTAATCATGCACTGCATATTATTATTAGTAATCGTAAATATATGATCTGTGAGTTTTTAGATCAATTATATCAATAAAATCAATAAGCTATCAATATCGGCTTTGCATTGTATTTCAATGAGCGAATCGAGACCAATGTTGTACGTAGTAAACGCGTAAAAATAAATGTTAATAGAACGATAAAATGGCTACGTGTTGGTCTTATTTTAATAAAAAACGTGACTTAAATAAACAATGTTCTTTATTATATTTCAAACCTCAACAAATTATTCAGAATTAAAAATAGTAAAAAATCAGACTCAAACTTTTTTATTGCAAACAAGGCATTTTAAAATGTGAAAGTAAATAAATATATAAGTTAGTTTTCATATAAGCATTGTATGATCATTTATTTCGAATGTAAAATAATACATTATTTTTTATTACTTTTTGTCTCTATAAAATTAAAATACTAACCAATTTTTTTTTTTTAATGTCACTCTACCCAATTTAATCCTATGTATTTTGCTTGACATTTAGGACCCAGTTATGAGCCAAAAATTACCTTTCCACTTCAACCGGATGTGGATTAGTTATATAGTCCTTTATGTTTTAACACCGAAATAGCGTTTAATTTTCGAATAATTTCTTTTCTATCACGGGCCAAGCGTATCCATATTAACATTTCGAGTTGATATCTCGTGGTGTGGCAAAGAAATGTAGCTCAATATCGTTCATAATTTCAAAACCATGTAAAAAATTATAAACATGACCCCTCTGTAAAATAATTGTCTGTGTAACAGGTAGTTTTTCCTAAAAATCTAAAAATGAATCGTCAAATACCGCCTTTGGGAGAACGCCGCGACCACACAGTTCTGCATATGACACTTTCCGCTTCATAGTTTAGTTTTAGTTTAGTTTATTTATTAATCTCACATTATACAAATTTACTTAAAACTACACATGGTACATTTTTATGATTTTATATTGTGATTGTCAGATACAACTCATACAAGCTAATAGCGACTAAACAAATTAGAGAGGCAATAAAATAATATTTTCTTTGGTTACCGCGTTAGTAGCTCGTGAAATAAAACTATTGAAACGCATTATATCGCGTATAATAATTAAATTTAACGATATCCCGACGTTTCGAACACAGGGTTCGCGGTCTACGGGTGACTGATAATAGAGATTTGCTAAATCTACCTACAACAAAATAAGAAAATCAGTACAAAAAGATACTAAACCACAGACCGTAGATGGGATGTAATTTAATTTAATCAATATACGCAATATAATCCGTTCAAATAGTTTTATTTCATGAGGGCAATGAAGTTTAAAATATTATGTGACTTTTACGACATGAAAGATGTAGACTAGCTATGGCTATATTATGCTCTCACGCTTATTTCACATAGCAGTACGAGTATAGTCTATCGCAAAAATCAAAGCACGCGAATGTATTGAATACGAGGCCTAAAGGCTACGTCATGTATGTTAACATAGCATAGCACTTTGCAGGTCACAGACGTCAAACTGTCATAGTACTGCAAATAGAACAACTGTCACAATTTTACCTGCAGCGAATGCAGTTGCCATGCGAAGTTAAACTGTATGTCATTGACTTACAAGCTTTTCACCGATATTTATAATTTGGTTAACTCGCCAATTGGGTTGATACGATTGTATTTAATTTATTTAGCTCTGTTTGAGTTCTGCTGACACTAATGCAATGTTTTTGAGGTTTTAAGTGCTTTGATAATTATTAATGCAGCTAAATGCTTGATTGGTGTTAGTGGGACAATAAATACCTATGCAAAAAATTTGGCCAAAGTCTACCTACGCTATAGGTTCGTTTGACTAAAGTCTGAAATGTGTGTCTCTTACAGCCTATGACAGACCACTGCTGGACGTAAGGTTCTCCTATTAACTATACATAGACGTGTTAGTAGGTAAATGTCCATAATCGCCACGCAAGCGGATTGGCGATCGCAGTAATGTGACCAGTATGATGACGCTGCTGCTTATCATCAATCTTTTATCAAATAATGGTCAGTGATACTTCAATCCCTATGTTCAAAAAAATATAGTAACTAATAACTCGGAAGAAAACTCAAATAATTGGAATATACACGCGTTTGTAAGGAACCATGGAATGCTCCTAATACCAATGCCAATTATAATAGCCAAGATTAAAAACGAGCAAACTTATTATATCGACTGCAACTATCATAACAAGTTGCCAACAAAAATAACATCGGAACGATCTCCCATCGCGGGTCTTGTGGGACTCGACACAGAGATTGGACATGTCGCGACACGTCGGCCACTCGATCAGGACATGTTCCGACTGCTTAACGAGTCTAAGAGCAGTCAAACGCTAACACTAGAGTCTAAAAGTGAGGAAGATTGTTAAATAAACAAATATTGCGTATTAATATTACACAAATCCATTGAGCTAACGGTGAGCTCAAGCTTGCTGTGGGTATTAAGCGATACATTATCTACAATAAAGTATAAATTATACATGCATGCATCAGCCTATGATAGTCCACTGCAGAACGTAGGCCTCTCCCATTAACTATGCTATACGCGTTAGGAGGTAAATAATAAATTATAAATAAATATTAGGAATAAAAAAAACCATGGCTTAGGCACTGGTCTCTCCGCAAGCTACTAAGCTACTAAGATTCGCACTCTCGTGTAAATAAAAGAGACACGGCGATACTCGCCCAGCTATCAGCTCTCACCACCGGGCGAGTATCAATGTGTCTCTTTTTTTATAAGGGAGTGCGTATCTTCTGTTCGTTTTTACAGCCGATAGTTCGTAGCTTAGTAGGTCGCGGTGAGACCAGTGCCTAAGGAAGTAACTAATGTATATAAGTATTTATAAAAATTCTCTCGCAGCAATCCGAACCTAAAAAATCTCAAGGATACAAATACACGCAAATACCCAAGTCACCGGAACCGGAGCGGCCCGAGACTCGAATTCTCGAGACTCGAGTTCCACGAGATTCATGTCGCCCAATCTCGTACGTTTGATTGGAATAGTTCAGTCGCGGGCGCGGTCGTGGCCTGAATGTGAGATTACTCGACTTAGTATGAGGAATCACCTCTTTGTTACTTTGACTTCTCGCCGCCATTTTACATGCACTCTCACACATATTTAAATGAGTGATGGCTGAAAATCTAAAATACAAGCTTTTTACCATAAATTATGTAGGCATGTACTCATACAGTTAATATTTTAGTGTCTTAAGAATATAGTATAGTTATTTAATCATCGGTAATTGTAACACTAATAACGTCTCGCTTGTAATAATTATCAGGATTTTTTATTATAATGTATTGCATTCTGGCTATTATCCGCAACTAGACATCAACATTTCTGTTAGAAAACTGTTTAAGGGTCCCAAAAATGAACACTGCGACTTTATCACAATAAAATATATTAACAATAAAGTACTGTACACTTGAATCCGAGGTCGATTGTACAAACATTCTCATCTGTTATGAGTACATTGAAAACAACTTCTGTTACCCAGTTTGTTAAAGGTAACAACGACATCTAGCGACAAGTAATGTTACTAATATTTCAAAATAACGTTTTTACATGGTAGCGAATTTACACATTATAATAATTGAATTTGGTTTCTAGTATTTTTAGGAACATTTTGGTGATTTTAAACATCAAGAATTACATTCAAATTTTAGGAAAACCAGGACCACCAACCCCATCTGTTGGCGAGTAGTTGGAATCATTTGAATTAAATATTATTTTGCCCTTTAAACTTTATATGAACTATTAACACTTTAACATGCCGCCCACCAAGGACAAAATAAAATATTTGTTCTTAATCCGCCCACCATGATACATACATACCAAGAATACTACAATAAACATTAAATTAACATGAAAAAACAAATGGTCACTTGAAACAAAAACAATACTAAGAACATCCGTAACTTCTACATTATTGAATTACCAAGAAGTGGTTTAATTAACAGGTAAAAAACAAAGTTTATTTACAGCTCTCTTGATAATGGTGTCTTTACATTTTAAACTGACTACTCTCGTGGTGTTGTCAGCGCCTGGATGTTTTTGTACTATTACACCATACAACCATCTAGAGGGAGGAAGAGAGTCTTCCTTGACCAAAACTACATCCCCTACACATGGCTCAGGGTTCCGATGAGCTCACTTGTATCTGTGGTAGAATTGCGTTAGATACTCACTCGACCAACGGCTCAACGACAAAAGTTTGTAATGCACGTTACACACTTTCTCACGAAGTATTTCACTACATTCTTTACTCCTAAAATGAAATACTTGGATCTCAGGTAAGTAAGCATTAAATGAGAACCGCCGTGAAAGGTTTCTCATGAGCATCAGATATGAGCAGATCTGCAAAATGTGACTTCTCCAGATAGATGATCGGGTGCTTCATCGTCTGCGCATGTTGGAGGCGTCTGTCTACTCTCAAGATACCGTCGACATAAGGATTTAGCGAGGTAAGTTTACTACTTTTCATAATCTTCTTTTCTTTTTGCAGGTTGCTTATCTCCGCTTCAATACAGTTGCTCTGAACTAGCTTAATGCATATGTATAACTATAGACTGGCTTGGATGTCTTCAGTAGTGAGCCATGCTTTTTTTACTGCTTTGCTTTGCATGCTTTTCTTAAATATGTTACAGTAAACTACGACATAGATTAGCCGTCTAAGACTAAAAAATCTTGCGATGATGCTCATACCGTCATCGTCTGATTTTCAGATATTCACCAAGCATATTTGATTTGGTTTGCTTTCTAAATCTGTATCACAGTGTGTAAGCTTCTTATAAAAAATGTTTTTCTTTTCCAGCCACGCTGGACCTTCCTTCCAGAGATGATCATCGTGTATAGCCTTCATACCCCTGGATGTGCAATCAGCTTGGTTATCTTTAGACTGAAAATGTGACCACTGATTTGGTTTCAGTGTAGTGAGGATTTCTACCACTCTATTCGCGGCGAACGTTTCCCATCTATTGGGTCTACTATTAAGCGAAGATAACACGATAGTGGAATCGGTCCAAGCATGGATATTTGATGGATCTATATGCAATACATGCGAGACTTCCTTCAGCAGTTTAGTAAGAAGCACCGCGCTGCATAATTCCAATCTAGGTATTGATACTTGTTTAATCGGTGCTACTTTGGTTTTAGCTGTAACCAGTGAGACATGAACACTGCCGTCTTCGCTTATAGCCCGTAGATAGATTTCAGAAACATGAGCTTCACAGGATGCATCGCTGAAGCCTTGCAGTTCGAGAATTTTACTACTCTTCTCAACGTGTATCCATCTTGGAATGCTGAACGTGGTAAGTTCACTTAAGTTTTCTCTAAATTGCAGCCATTCTGACAGCAACTGTGGTGGAACATCGTCGTCCCAATCTATACCGGTAAGCCATAATTTTTGTACGAATATTTTTGCCCGAATTATGACTGGAGCAAGCCAACCAAGTGGATCAAATAGCCGAGATATGTCCGAGATCATCCGTCTTTTAGTTACAGGAATTTGGATCGGTGTTAATTGAACTGCATACTCGAATCTATCTGCTCTTCGATCCCAGGTAAGACCCAATACCTTCATGACTGTGTCCAGTTTGAGTTGAACACTGTTTTCACCATCACCCTTGTCTTTGTTGATTATGTTCAATAGATGCTCAGTGTCTCTGATAAAAGCGTGGTGAGGTAAGTACACGGCTCCTGGTTTGGTAAGTTCTTCTTTTGGTACTTCCTCCATATGATCAAGATCGAGACACTCCTTAAAAACTTCAGCATACTGCGCCTTCAGGTGAGGATTCTTATCAAATCGACCTTCGTGTTGATTGAAGCGTTTTGCAGCTATACGAGTAGCTATGGAATTTCCTTCCTTGAATTTGTGATTTTCCTCACGAAAGGGCAGTTTGACGACGTATCTGCCTCTACTGTCTTGTTTAGTAGTAGCAGTATATATTTTTTGACATCTCTCTTCTTCGGTGTTGTTTTCTTTAGCCGCCATAACACAGTTGTCAGCTTCCAGCTCTCTGAATTGTTTCAGGAGTTCGTTCTCTTTGACCAGAACGTGATTTACTCTGACCGTGTTCCAAAGCGTAGTCTTCTCTCTCAGGACTGGACCTGAGAATATCCAACCCAAAGCAGTTTTTTGGGCTGTTGGTACTCCGTCTGACCCGTTTATGACTCCTTCACGTAGTATTTTACCATAAATATCTGCTCCGAGAAGCAGATCGATTTGGTTTGGCTGATCGAATGAAGGGTCTGCTAACTCAAGATTTGCTAACTCCGACCGAAACTTTACGACGACCTTTTTTTCCGGCAAAATCGACGTAAGCTTGCTTATCACAAAAGCATTGACTTCAAACTCAAGCGAGGCATCAAAGAGTGATTGAATTTTAAACTTGACTATAGATTTAGAGGCTATAATAGCGCTCACCATCTCGTCACTCTCTAAGCCCGATATATTGCTTCTGTGATCTATCTTCTTCAGTCCTAACAGTTGGACTGCAGACTCCGATATTATCGAAGCCTGTGAACCCTGGTCGAGTAAGCATCTAAGAGTGATAACCTTTCCTGTTTTCGATGTGACATTAACCAATGCGGTGGCTAACAATGTTTCACTAGAAGACATCGAAAAAAGGGTTTTTATGTTCGTAGTCAACTCATCAGGGACCTCGTGAGCTGATGAGTGGGATGCAGTTGTTGGTGCAACTGCGGTTGCTACAGCTGAGTGATTGTTATCCGTAGACTCGGCTGTTGGTGTAACATTTTTGGGGTGTAATAAGGAATGATGCTTCCTTTTGCAGATTCGGCATCTAAATGATTGGCGGCATAAATATACAGAGTGGTTGGGGCCTAAACAGTTAAAACACAAATTGCGAGATTGGACAAAACCACGACGAGCATCAGTATCTATCTTAGCAAACTCTTTACAGTGACTTATTTTGTGGGCTTCGGAACAATAAGGGCATGATGTAGTTGTCACATGGTGGACCTTTGAATGAGCAGGAGCATTAGACACCTTGTTGGTGCCTTGATAGAGACGGGAAGCCTTGGGATCTATGAACTCTAAAGCACGAAACCGTGTTTCCAAAAAGGATTTGAATTGTTCATATGTTGGCAACTCGTTGCCTGATTCACTTGACTTCAGTTCCCATTGCTTCCGCGACTCGCTATCTAATTTAAGACAAATTAAATGTACAACAATTATGTCCCAGCTCTTAACATCTATGCCTAAATTTTTCAAAGCCTGCAAACACTCATTTGTTGTGTCCAACAATTCCTTCAGTCCGGTGGCAGATTCCAAAGATAAGTTACGTTGATTCAGCAGTCTCTTTAGGATACAGTTGGATAAATATTTCTTGTTGTTGTATCGATTTTCCAACTGCTCCCAACTGGTACTGTAATTATCTTGAGTTATCGGTACGTGTCGAAGTAACTGCTCTGCTTCACCAGTTAGATGAGTTTTCAAATAATGAAGCTTTTGGACTTCATCTAAGGACTTGTTTTTGTGGATTAGAGATATGAATAAGTCTCTAAAACTAATCCATTCGGAATATTCACCAGAAAACTTTGGTATTGAGATCTTTGGCAACTTTATGAGCTCTTCCTGTCTGTTCGATGATCTACTGGTCTCAGCAGTATCATAGCTCGATATTGAGCTTGATGGATTGTTTTTGCTCAAGTACGACTTAATCAAACACTTGTACTCTACGTAGGTGTCTTCAGTTTCTTCGTAAATAGAGTTCGCAACGTAACTACTTTTGAGTAACTGAGCAGAATCACTTTCTTGTACTATTTGTAAATGTGTCTGTGAAAATTGAGTCCAAAGATCCTCTAATAAATCTAGTCTAGTTTTAAGATAGTCTACAGAACTGCGCCGATCCTTAGGAGACTTCTTGAAATTTTCAAGTACTCGCACAATTCTATGTCTTGCGTCTTCCTGAACTTTTATAAGTGCCTCCATAGTGAATTTTTCTAAGTGTTTGGCAATCTGGGGTAAAATGGGCGTGGATTCCCCGTCAGTTCACTTTTCTTAAAACTATTCTAAGTCCTGACTACTTTTAGATGAAATTTTCTAAGTCCAAATTGCTTCTGATTATTCTAAGTCTCGATTGATTGAAATTTTGCTAAGTCCAATATCTTCCAAATTTTGTTAAGTCCCTGCACTTCCATAGATAATGTTAAAGTACTTACAGTTGTCAACTGGCACTCACACTTCACCAATTCGTGACGTCACACGGTGTCTTCGTGGATGACGTCGCTGCTTGCTCGATGACTCCGTCGGTGAAGCTGCTGCACTTGTAGCTGCGATCCACAGCTGTGCCAGCTGGCGCCCTCTGCCGGCCAATCCTGTCGAAACCGAAACTATCCGGTTCGAAGGACCATGTTTAAGGGTCCCAAAAATGAACACTGCGACTTTATCACAATAAAATATATTAACAATAAAGTACTGTACACTTGAATCCGAGGTCGATTGTACAAACATTCTCATCTGTTATGAGTACATTGAAAACAACTTCTGTTACCCAGTTTGTTAAAGGTAACAACGACATCTAGCGACAAGTAATGTTACTAATATTTCAAAATAACGTTTTTACATGGTAGCGAATTTACACATTATAATAATTGAATTTGGTTTCTAGTATTTTTAGGAACATTTTGGTGATTTTAAACATCAAGAATTACATTCAAATTTTAGGAAAACCAGGACCACCAACACCATCTGTTGGCGAGTAGTTGGAATCATTTGAATTAAATATTATTTTGCCCTTTAAACTTTATATGAACTATTAACACTTTAACAAAAACCATCAGTAAGTAAACCATCAAAAAGTAATTTGTAATATCACAAAGTATAACTTATGCTAGTACTGCACATAATTATTGGGTAAGTATTATGGATTAGTCTTTCAGCTGATATGATGATGATGATTTTGGATTATGGCCAATCGTTGACCTATTCAAATTCAAAATTATTTAATTCAAATCTCATAGGTCATTGACATTCATAAATACATTGTTAGATTCGATCTATACGTAAATAATAAATATATGTACTTAAAATAAATTAAGGTCAGTGCCATTATTATAATTATACAATAAAAATAAAATAATACCTTTCCTTAGTAGATTCCAAAAAAAAGTTAACGTATGAAGGGTCCACGGAAAAAACATGTCAAAAATCAGAGCAAAATGTCACCAAGACTAAAAGTGCGAATGGTGATTAAGAAATAATGCAAATTTTTAGGTTTGTTTATTGTTTTATACTCACAAATGGTATAAAAATTTCAGTTTACCTATACAATTAATGCGCTCTTATAAAATTATGTAAAAAAATCAAACGTTCCTGTTTTACAAGAGAATTGTCATGTATAAGTTGTATAACTAATGTACAATGTACATACCTACTGAACATAGTAGGTACTTTATAACTAGGAGGTTACTTACCGAGGGTTGCCTGGTGAAACCATATAAGTACGTGACACCTAGTTTCGAGAAAAATGATGTTAAAGGTTTATTGTCATCGGACACTCATTTTGATAAATAGATTCGTAGTTTTATGAGTGATTTGTGAAAAGCAATTTCATTCACTTTAAGTTTATCTATGTTTTAGTTATGTAACTCATCTAGTTTTCCTGTAAGATAACATTTTTTACCAAGGGGTATCGACTTATTGCATAAATAAAAAAACCATATTTGTTACTAAGAGGGTGGTATTATTACCAAATAAAAACTTAAAAAATAGACGAATCTAAAAGTAATAACGGTATTATTCTACATCTGAAAAAGTAAGTGCTATGCCAACAAACGTTTTTAGGCTTCTTATCCATCCATGATACTCTTCAGGTATAATTCAGTATGTTTCAGCGGGGCAAAGTGCTTCTATGAACGGTTTGTCTGTGACTGGACCTGGTGTTTCAACGGCGGATAAAAAAATATAAGTTGTTATATGAAAGGCAATGAGGATGGTGGGTTTCCATGGTTTTGAGGATCCGCACATTGTTTTGCGTTGCCTATTGTGTTTGTGGTACTCATGCTTTGGTTGGGAGAATCAGTTTCAGAAAAGGACTCCTCCGATCTTGATGAATCGCAAATTGATATTGCCACCCAAATGCGCTATATTCTCAACGACAGTAATGGCATGTCGGACTCAAATGAGTCTTTTGTGGATTGTTGAAAAAAAACTGTTGTTGAAATCGATCTGTAACTTGATTTATTGTGCTTGCATTTTTTCCGGATGATGAAGCTGACTTACTTGGCAGTGACTGTTCGGGTGAGGAACCTGCATGTGTGCCGCATCCTGGGGACAAAGGTAAATAAATTAATAAATATGTTTTTTTTGTATTGTGCTGTGTTGTTACCTGCCGTGAAAATGTTCACGTGATGGCCTCATCGGAAGACCAGCGCTGGCACCCGCTAGCAACATGCTGAGATGAGGCCATTTCGTAGCATACACGTTTTACCTATCTGTATAATTATTTTTCGTTTTTGTAATTGTAATTTTTATGTAGGTATGTGTATGTTGCGAATAAAATTATTTCTATTCTATTCTATTCTAATATCTTGGGACACCTTACACAAATCGACCTAGTCCCACGATAAGCTCAATTAAGGCTTGTGATGTGGGTACCAAGCGACGATATATGTAATAGATAGATACATATAGATACTTAAATACATAGACAACCAAGGAACAAATATTTGTGATAAATAAATACACAAATAATGCCCTCGCCGGGATTCGAACCCGAAACCTCCAGCTTCGTAAGCAGGGTCACTACCAACTATGCTACGGAGACCGTCTGCCTAATTTGTGTGGTTGCAATGCTGGCCCAATAACGAAAACCGAAAATCTTAAATGTATCTAAAACAAATGAATGGTTAACCATTTAATTTAATTTTAGTAATGTGAGCTATACGTAAGTACAGTCAACAACACACCTGTGAATACAGGCAAAGTGCCAAAAATATGTAAACAGAACTTGACATAAAGGTGTGTATACATATTTCTGGCACTTTGTATTCACAGCTGTGTTGTTGACTGTACCTACACTTCATTTTACTATTAATACTCAGTGTAAAATAGTTAAATGTTTTCACTTACACTTATCGTAAATATCCTAATGAAAGCTCCAGAATTATTAAAAAACAGATAATTCATGGTCTTTAAACTTTTTTACGGCAGTTTATGCAAATACAGTATAATAAAATGTAAATGTTGAATCAATGATTATTGTAATTAAAAAATCTAGAAGCACTTTTTTCATAATGGAGGATTTCCAACAGCCATTCCGCCATCTTGGATTTGTAATGACGTTTCTTAGCTAGTAACGCATTGTCATCAGAATTCAAAGCGTGTGCAAAATTTTATCCTAATTGAAGACCGGGATGTGGGTCAAATTATGATTCCAAGATGACAAGTGAAGCTGAGAGGGTGGTAAAAAAAGCAATATCTCAAAATGACAATCGATGTATTCGATTGTCATTTTGAGATATTGCTTTTTTTGAAAATGCAATCCAAGCTTATCGCGACATGAGCATGCTACCATGGCCAATTGGCTATCGCAATGAAGTGATGATTGGCTTGGTCGTGTTTGTTATCGCTTGCTATGGGTGGACGTCACTTTACTTGATCTTTGTCTTCGCCACCGAAAACCATTGATTTAAACTTTTACAATATTCATACATTATCTTAAAGACTTCGCACATTATAACAACTCAACAGCGACTTGACTTTAGGCAAAATATTGAAGTTTGCGAATTTAGGCCAAGCGCAAGTCGCTCGCGCGCGAAGTGTTTCGTGCCATTATCAATTTATTAAAAGATAATTTAATCAAACCAAAAACCGTTGAAAGAGTTTGTTAATATGCACATCATATTTTTTGAATATCGCGTAGCTTAACAAATAGAGGGGGAGACAAACTATATAAGACTTTGAGAACTGATATCTCGAAAACAGATCGCTTAAATAAAAATGTGTTTTAGAAACCAAAATACAATGAAATAAATTATTAGCCAAGTTTATCGTAACGTAAATATTCTTCACTGTTTTTACCTACACAATCATACTTGGGACCCCATTTTATTAAATTTTTCTATTGCACGGAGACAGTAACCGAATTTCGCAGCTTCCAGTAAACTAACTCGTAAACTGTTTATGATATTGCGCAGACAGACAGACGTGTAGCGCACCGATTGCTCAATTCGATGGCAATCCTCTTTACGAGTCGACTGTTTAAAGAGTTTGAGAAATTCTGGATAATAATACAACTGTTTTACTGTTCGCATTTTTCAGTGTTTACTGAAAGTTAGGATTTCTTTTCGGTTATAGTATTCTCTTGATAGATAAACGACGTTCATAATGGGGGGTTGAAGAAGAAAGTCTTTGATCAGTGTGTGCAGTGATGACATACGGTACTGAAACGTGGTCGCTTACAATGGACCTCACAAGAAGGCTCAAAGTCATCCAAAGGGCAATGGAGAGGGCTATGACTCCCAGTCTTTCTGCGAGATCGTATGAGAAATGAGACCATCCGCAGCAGAACCAAAGCAACCGTTATAGAGCAGAGTCGCTTGCTAAACTGACAGTGGGCGGGGCTCATTTCATGTAACGATGGAGTTGGGGTGGAAAGCTTCGCGATGCCTGATGACTTGGTGAAGGTAGCAGGAGTCCGCTGGATGCGGGTGGCGCAGGACCGGTTGCTGTAGTAAACTTTGACGGAGACCTATGTTCAGCAGTGGACGTCTTTAGGCTGATGACCTTATGATGATCGCCGTCTTATATGTGAAATAGTTAAAGATGAAGGTAGAGTATATTCATAAATAAACTAACCAAGTTTAGCTACATTTCAAAATTTCCCAAAAATTGGTTAAAAAATGCAAAATTTTATAATTAGCTTTGTTTTTTATAGTCAAAATAAAACATTGTCTGAAAAAACCTGATAGAACAGAGCTCTTTAAAATAATTTATTCTTGCCTATTTTTTCCATTGTTGTAAAATTCTGCTTTATTTAGCGTAAAACAAAGCAGAATTATTTGAATAATATATTTTTCAGTACGGATGATGCTTTTTTTATGCGCTGGTGTGAGAAGCGATTCATTTTCATCAGATCGAAACTTCAGAGGTCCATCTTCATTAAAAAACGTCGTAAGCTACATGTGAGAAAAGGAAATTCGTACTTCGTGTCCTTTTAACACTCCCTTTCGTCATGCTTTAATTTATCGCCTCTCATTTCGAACTTCATTTTCTTCACACTTGTTCCGTAATGTAGATACTATTACATAGTTACAAATTTGCCGCGTGGTGACGGCAGTAAGAATACATTTGTCACCACTCTTCCCGTGGGTGTCGTATGAGTCAGCTAAGGGATTAAAGTGTTACCCACGATACACTTTAACCCGGGTATGTCCTAAAACTATGACCAAGACCATTGGGGGATGGGCAGCAGTATCCTTTTAGTGAGATCGCCTACCCGCATGCCAACCGTCGCGATTATGGCAAAACCCTTCAAAATAATGCAATCTTTGGGGAATACCTATGTTCAGTAGTGGACGTCTTTCAGCTGATATGATGATGATGATTTCTACTACATATGCAAAAAATACAAAACATATCTTGCAACGACATAACAATAAGTGGATAAC
>JALPQI010013393.1:0-33214 GCA_025490895.1 Thaumatotibia leucotreta | reverse complement strand
AATACTCAAGGGCCTGAGACATATTTAAAATCATAGGCATGTAACAACTTCAGTACAAAATCTGACACGTTCGGCCGCCATACAAATGAATGAACTTGTTTCTTCTATCCAAATCTAATTCTGTGGTGTTGCTGCTTGTGGTATCGCATCATACGAGCTCCATCCTAGTGGGAGGGTTCTATTTCCTTGTTCTTCATCGTTGTTTGTTTGCGATGAAGGCGAGGGTAATCAGGTTAGTTACTTCGTACTGACATTTATATTACTCCCTAAGGAATTTCTCTTTTCTTTTACTTCCGCTACGCACGCAAGCAATGGCGCGCTTAGACAGCAAGTGTGATGAATAGTACATTGTGCATCAAGGGAGGTAAGTTACGTTGTTTGTTCGATGAAGGCGAGAATCAGGTTAGTGATTTAGTTTTTGAGTCTTGGGAGTATGCGTTTACGTCACGTCACCACCAGCACAGTATAATAAATGGCTTGTACAGGATCCTCTCCAGGACTAGCCAATTCTGCAATCGTATACGATAAGTCCGTGACAGTAATAATGTATGGAAATGGTCACGTGACTTTTCGTTCTAATCTATCATTCTCATTCATTCATCAGTCATATCGCTTATCGTTTACGTTTATAGAATGACATTTTGGCTAGACAAATGGTCGAGGGAAGAGCAGTTGCTATGGGAACGGCAGCGTGTGGCTCACAGATGTCATATATACCATAGATCAAGCAAACGTATCTACTTAGCGTGTCAAATGAACTCAGTAAAATCTACTGAGTTGTCCGTCTTTAATCGCAACTTGCAGCTTTCGGGCGTCAAATTTTGTAAGTTGAAGTGAACAAAAACATTAATAATGCCTCCTTAAGTAATATTAATTGCAACAACACAAAAAAATATGAATACTCAAGGGCCTGAGACATATTTAAAATCATAGGCAAGTAACAACTTCAGTACAAAATCTGACACGTTCGGCCGCCATACAAATGAATGAACTTGTTTCTTCTATCCAAATCTAATTCTGTGGTCTGGCTGCTTGTGGGATCGCATCATACGAGCTCCATCCTAGTGGGAGGGTCCTCTTCCCTTGTTCTTCATCATTGTTTGTCTGCGATGAAGGCGAGGGGAATCAGGTTAGTTACTTCGACGTACTGACATTTATATTACTGCCTAAGGAATTTCTCTTTTCTTTTACTTCCGCTACGCACGCAAGCAATGGCGCGCTTAGACAGCAAGTGTGATGAATAGTACATTGTGCATCAAGGGAGGTAAGTTACGTTGTTTGTTTGCGATGAAGGCGAGGGGAATCAGGTTAGTGATTTCTCGTCTTTGAGCCTTGAGGGTATGCATTTACGCCACGTCACCACCAGCGTAGTGTTAGTATAATAAATAGTACAGTGGGCTATTTTTTCCAAAGCTGTCCCCCATTTTGGACGGAATAAATGTAGACAATTTAGATATACGTTTTCATACTCGTATGCATGCCATTAGTGGCTAAACATGCTGTGCCACATAAATGTACTAAACCATCTTTTGTATACTATGTTCGACTTTGAGCAATAAATTATTTCATTTATTTTTTATTAATGGAACTATTATATGATTTCTACTCAGAATCGCGACCTCTTTTGATCCTGATAGCTCACGATTCTCATTAGAAATCATATAAAAAATACCTTTGTTAGGAAAAAAAGTGGAGGGACAACTTTAAAGAAACTATAAGAGTTCCTTGTTTACCACTGAACCCTAAAAAATGGTCCAGAAATGGAAGATAGGATGAGAGCGTTATAAAACTTATAAAGTAGCAAAGTGCTCCTAACATAGAAGATATTATAAATTAGGCATTACCTATCAGTCAAAATCTGGGTAAAAAATATAGAATTGTATTTTTTTAACAATCTCACATTATAAAAAAAAATCATGCGTTGAAATTAATCAACAATATTATAAATTTCCAGACACCGCCCCTAGTGCCGCGGGCGTTGCACCTCGGCAGCGGAGCCCCACTGACCCCCGCAATGTGTCCACGAAGCCCCGCACTCGTCGCCCACGCGGCGCGCGGTGACATTTGGCTAGCGGGCCCCGGTTTGCGGCCGCAGCGGTTAACGTACGCTAGCACTGACAGCCCTAGGTGAGCTACACACTAGGTATTACATCTCAGTTACTTTCATCGGGGGGTCAATGACCCCAGCAATTTGACGAAGCCCCGCATTAGTGGTGATATCTGGATAGCGGGCCGCAGCTTACGGCCGCAGTGGATGACATACGCTAGCGCTGACAGCCCTAGGTAAGCTGCACTAAATATTACTCGGTCACTAGGTATGGGGTGCCACTGACCCCCGCAATGTGTCCACGAAGCCCCGCACTCGTCGCCCACGCGGCTCGCGGTGACATCTGGCTAGCGGGCCCCGGCTTGCGGCTGCAGCGGTTAACGTACGCGAGCACTGACAGCCCTAGGTGAGCTATACACTAGGTATTACTCGGTCACTAGGTATGAGCGATATTTCTTTCCAAACAGCTCTTTTTATTCCAGATTTTTTCGGAAAAATCAACGAAACTTTCCACTTCAATTTTTAACTCTAAACCAATGTGAATTAGGTCTAATTTTCACCTTATACTACGAGAACGCGATGTCATCGAGGAAAAGTCAATTGAAATAGATGGAAAAGAGTGACAGCGGCGGCATTGGTACTTTCAGTAAAAACTCGAAAAAACGAAATATTCATACATTCTCGAAAAAAAAACATTAGATTTTTTTCCGTCATTTTCAACGCGAGAGAAATCGTTTTCGTTCTTCGAAATTGAAGTCTGTTTTATTTTTTGTTATTTTGTGTTTTTTATGTATGTTGAATATTTTCGCAGGTTAAACGACGACCCGAAACAAGCAGGAGTGCCATGCTATGTGACTCAGGAGGAGTTTTCCCGGTACACTGGGTTCTGGTGGCAACCGTGTTCAGATGGTGAGAACTTATTTTTAACAATTCTTTCTAAATTATAAATATTAGATGTCATGTCATATACCAAAGAAAAACGACCAAGATCACCTAATGTCCGAAAAATCTAACCCACGTACTCAGTTTTCAAATAAAAAGTACAAATCAAAATATTAAGTTATTAAATAATTTGATTTGTGTTTTCGCAATACGTTCTATTCTTTCTAAATTCAAGTGTTTTTTTTATGCATGTTATATAATATCTCAGAGACAAGATTTTAATTTTTTTTAATGAACGTTTATAACTAAGGGTCGGAACCTATGGGTGCTAAACTTTAACAGAATTTACATATGGTAACACTTTAGCCAAGAAAAATACGAATATTATTGAAAAATCTGTATCCAATTTTATTCCCTATCTCGGAATCTTCAACTTACAATGTGTGTGTAGATATGTATATTTTATGCATGTATGTGCTACGTCAAGTCCACTTGAGAAGTTTTGTTTAAGTTTTGCACCCATAGTTCCGATCCCTAGTTATAACCCCCAGTTGTAAGTTGGTCCCGTTGGCGTTAAGTCCAAGGGCGTCTTGATTATAGGACATAAAAATAAAAGAATCGCATTTTCTTGAACCTTAAGACGAAGGCTATCAGGGAAAAAATTCAGAAAATTTTCCATATCCAAATCGAGCGGTTAAAACGCTAAATCATCCAAAAATAACTTCATTTATGTTAGTGGCATGTAAGATTTTTTGATCACAAACGTTGTGTCACCGACGCCGAAATCGTGTTAACAGACCATACAGTCAAAGACAAAATAAGGTGTACACAAAAATGTTCAAAAATATGTCCCAGTGCACTCTAATTCTGTGTAATAAGAACGTAGTAACATATTTATGAGCGGATTCTTTCGATACTTATTTTTGCACTTGACTGTACGTGCAGTTTATATTACTACCTAGTATGTCTGTTTCAGATGATGTGTTCAGGATAGTATACGAAGAGGTAGACGAAAGCAACGTGAAGATATTCAGTTTTCCCTCCTCACAATCCAGTAGTGGAGATGTAGAAGAATTCAGGTAAGAATCATGTTAAAATACCCATTATAAATACTAGATGGGTGAATCGACTTTTTTCTGTATGTTATTGCCATGGTTACGGTCGCCTGAGTCACGCTGGTTTTAATTATGTTACTTAAATTATGCATATGACATTAATGGACAATTAATGGGCGCTTATACAGGGTGTTTGGGATAACGATGTAGGGATTTCTGGAGGTGGTAAAGGAGACTAAATTGGAAGAGTTTGAACCCTATTTACCTTAGTCCAATATGTGACAGTATTTTTTAAATAAAAAATAATTGAATTCACACTTGCCTACTAACTACAAGAAACTTATTTTGTTTGGTGACTGTGTTCAACAATTATTGATCGACGATAACTTTTAAACTAATTGCTATTTTGTTGTAGTTTTTTAATCAAAACCTAGAAAATCAAGCATGCTCTTACACGAATAGGAAAACTCATATCCCGACTACTTTTTTTTCACAGGCCGATAAAGTTTAATTTACTGTCAGAAATCAGTAATGATGAACTAGAAAAATTATTAAATAAAATGTTGTGTGTGGCAAGTGGGAGTTCAATTTTTTTTAATTTATTACTCAACTAATTGTTATAAAAAAATCAATGCTATTTATTGCATATTTTGTTTTAAATTAAACTTTTTAAGGAAATTTTTGGTACAAAACTAAACATTTTGAAAAACGTGATTTAAAAAAAAACTGTCACATATTGGACTAAGGTAAATAGGGTTCAAACTCTTCCAATTAGTCTCCTTTACCACCTCCAGAAATTCCTACATCGTTATCCCAAACACCCTGTATGTCAGTCAGTAGTTTCAGATTGTATTTTTGTCTACAGATTCCCGAGAGCAGGAACGCCGAACGCCAAGTCTATTTTAAGGCTGGTCACCTTCAAGCTTCAGAAGGCTTCTCCCACCGTCCTCGATTACTATTACGAAGGCAATTCTGATTCACAATGTAAGTTTTCTCAACGATGCTAGAAAAAGCTCGCATTGTGTTAATTAAATGTGAATAAGTTCAAAAATGAACTAGACAAGTACATCACATCTACAACTTGGCTATGATTACTGTCGCAATGATCGCTGGATACAGGCTATATCAGTTTTCTAAATGACTGCCTGATTATTTTATTTAAAAAAATTGAAGACGGGTCTCATTTTGTTCTTTTCAAATCTAAAAGTTAAAGCTCTGGTTCATTCATTCATTCCGCTGCACCAAACTTACTAAGGGTCGATTTAAAAAATACTTACGGAGCTTACCCTCGGATAGCAATGTTAAAACTCCATAGTAATTTGACACTAGTATCCGAGTTTTATTATTCGAATAAAAGCTTGGAAAAACGCAGCCTAAAAGTTCAAAATTTCTTACAACTCGAAAGGGCCAAGGAATAAACACAAAGAGCCAACCAAAACCGATAAGCGGAGCGGAGCTGTGCAAAATTGACCAATTACATTCTTCAAATTCGAATTCGAAACACTGTGATGCGGTCTCATTGGCCGAGCTCCCACAGCTCCGCATCAGTGCAGACGCACCTAAGGACTGCTAACATTTATGACAGATATATTTTATTCGTGGATGGAACAGGCCCTAAACTAGACATGTTTTAGCTTCAGAGAACACGAATGACGCGGTAGAAGTGACGGATATCCGGTGGTTCGATCTTCGGCAGTCGTTGAAGGAGACTTTCCCGTGGTTCGAGTATTTGGCACGAGTCGGCTGGACACCCTGTGGAAACTAGTAAGTTGCCAAGATTCACTTATACTATGCCGATCGAAATTATCTGATAGAACTCCTATGCCAGTGACACGCATGTGAGGTCGAATAGATTGTACTCCTACGCCGGCGACAAAGCACTTGTATCAAATCGTTCGTATTTCTATGCCACTAGCATAAGAGTAAGAACTTGATTTGAGTTTGTGGGAATAAGAATAAGATTAATTTGATTACGTTACTATATACCGGCGTCGAACGTGTTAATAGTACAGTCACGGACTTTAATTAATGAGCCACTTGCCACTGTGCGTATTTTAGCCGTTTAGTCGCTTTTACTCGTAAATCCTAATAAAGGAAGAAAAGTCATCGTATAATAGAAGAGCAAAATTGTATTTCTATCTTTATCATTTTGCGTTTATGAACAGTCTCTAAGGCTCGAATCTTTTAACTAAAATGTTAAATGGCGAACTTGACACCACATTCAATGCATTTAGCTTTCAAACTGTGACACGTCATCTAGTCAGCACAAACGTCATGTTAGCGTAGAGTTTATGCAAAGAGGTTATCATTTTAAGGGTCTATTTGATGAGCCAATTAAAAGTCATAACTTGACTTTACAATAGCAAAATATTAAAATATTTAGATTCAAAATGGGTTTATCGTGCATATTCAAATAATTGTAACAGGGTAGGTATGTCACAATGTGATGGATCTCATTGTTTTATTATATTATGTTGGTATCAATCTTTAGCCTATGGACACGTTAATACGTCGCCATGGTGACTTAATAAACAATATGTATTAAGCGGCCAAACAAAGAAACTTCTAAGTGGCTCATCAATTAAAGTCCGTGACTGTACATTTACTTATACGCTGAAAATATGAGTTAATATGAAATATAATTTCAAAATGAATATTCACTTATCAATGAATTGAATGCCGGAAGGAATTCCCTAGCTCACTAACTTCTATGTCTGCTTACCACATAAACGCATGAATCGTCACACAGCCTAATTTTACAGTCATCATTATCATCATCAACCTATGATAGTTCACTGCTGGAAGTAGGCATCTCCTATTAACTATGCGTATTGCGCATTAGGCGGTAAATGCCCATAATCGCCACGCCGCTGGGCAAGCGGATTGGCGATCGCAGTAATGTGTCCACTATGATGACATTGATGACGCCGCTGCCCATCATCAATCTTTTATCAAATAATGGTCAGTGACACTTCAATCCCTTAGTCGACTTTTACGACACCCGCAGGAGGAGTTGGGGTGGCGACAAATGTATTCTTATTGCCGTCACCACACGGCTGAAAATATCGGATATGAAATGTCATTTCAAAATGAGTATTCACTTATCAATTGAATGCCGGAAGGAATTCCCTAGCTCACTAACTTCTATGTCTGCTCACCACATAAACGCATGTACAGTCACGTCTAATAATATGTAATTGAGAGGTTTTTAAAATAAATCTTCAGAGGTTTTCAAGCACTTTAGTTGTTTATTTAATTAAAAACAAGTTCTTAGTTTCTTACATGGCAGACATCTTTTAGAAAATTTTAGAGAGTACAGGATTCTTTCAAAGGATTCTTTCAAGTATGTTGCGTTCGGAAACTAGCTACAATTATCAAAATAAACTATTTAAGCAATGTACAGACTTTCATTTAACAGTAATTATGTATACATTTCAGAACGTATGTCAAAGGCATAAGGATTAAAATTGTATACATATTATTAGAGCCGACCGTACCACCACAGCCTTATTTTACAGTGTCTGGGTGCAACTACTAGACCGTAAACAGCAACGGCTGGAGTTAGCCCTAATCCCCGTGCGCGAGTTCTGCACGGCCGCGCACTACCCGGCCGCGCCGGCGCGCGCCGCCACCGCTGCGCAAGAGCACCCTGAACAGGTAACACCGATAGATGGCGCTGTACAATGTTGTGAGATTGCTGAATCGCGCTATTAAGAATTTTCTTGAGATATCGACGTGAAATACTTTTTTCTTAACTAGTGCGAAAAAGTAAACTTTGCACACGCTTCGGGCGATTGTGCACTACACTGACTTTTACCGTCCGGTAGTCCGGTTTTTTACGGTCCGATATGCCACGCCATTAATTGTATATAGTAGCTTGTGCCTTGTGCACTATACGGACTACGGATTCCGGACAGTATTTTTCCGATCCGAGATGACAGCTATGAAAAACGTGTTAATGCTTGAGCACTGTGCGTTATTTTCTCTTTTTAAGGCACTTGTTTTGAAAAGAGTCGTTCGATACACGTGTAAAAACTTATTTTTAACTCGGATGATTGTCGCCCTCATTTCACTCGAGCTTCAACTTTCACCCTCGAAAAAAAAAAATTTTTGCACTTGCATCGAAATGTACACTGTCTAATTTGCTTGTTACCGAATTGCATAGTAGGACGCTGGTCTTTGTGATGTATTCTTGAATCGCGCTACTATGACTTTTATAAAGAAAAAGACTGAATTTATGGAATTTTTGCTTAGATAATTGTATACAGGGTGAAACATGAGTCGTGAACAGTATTGCGTTTTTCTAACTCTATAACCACTTGAACGTCCGATGATAGCATATTATCCAAACAAAAAAGGCAGTAGACTGTTCGTGGATACTATACTATCCCATGAAGTCGAAGGAGACACAGTTGATTATAGCGGCATGTAGCGAAATATAGAGGCATTATTTCCTAATTCCCTTGTTGCAACAACGTAGCCTAATAAACTAGTTTGCGCTAAAAAATATAGACGGCAGTGTACGCTCGTTACTCAGTCGATAAAAAATTATAATTATAAGTGTTGTGTCAAACTGCCGTGAAATTGTGAGTGTTTGCTAAGGACTCCTAGTTATGTCGTAAGTATTTCACGTTAATTTACATATTTTTGGGGTTATTATACATAAAAATGATCAGGAACGTGTGCTCTATACGATAATGTGTATCATCTTAAGCTTTTGACAGTGTGATACCTGTCAAATGAGTTTAAAATATGAAGGTTATTTTTGAGCTGGGGTAGTAAACGTTTATAGCCGTATTATTAGTAATATAACACCATGTTTAGTGAAATATATAATAAATATTGACGAGTGGTTTATAAGGAAGAGATTAATATACTTAAACATAAGAAATATATCAAACTACGTCAGGATTCATCAAAATATTTACGGTATTTTTGTATCTTGGTGTATTTGTTGGAAGGAGGAGGTAATCTAATTAATTTATTTTGATACTTTGTTGAAAATTATATGTGTTATTTGTGGTATCATTATAAAGGTGAAATAGTATATTTTTTTAATATGCAATAAAAATAAGGGGTCATTGCTCAAAATTTCCTGTAATTAGTCGTCAAAGAAAAATCTTTCTTATTTTTTACCGATGTCTTAAGTTTAACCTTGATTATAGTCAAGAATCATTAGGTATTTTACAATGACTATCATTGTATTTTAATAATTGTACTTTCATTTATACTCCTGATTTTTTTTATTATTATACCTTAAGTAGTTTAGAAAATATAAGCGTTTTTGTAAAATCTTGTGACTGCGCAGCGCGGGGCGTACGTCGCTAAAAAAACCCGGACAGTTGACCGGAATATGGTCGCGCGGGGTGGACGTTCAAGTGGATAAACAACTAACAATTGAAATAATTGAATGCCCCATAAGTTACTTAGAAATAGTCATGTTTTTTTTTTCTTTTGTATTTTTGTGGTTTCTTCTAATTTTTAAGGTGTTTTTCAGAAATGATAACGGCTATTCAAGCTATTTAAAACGTTAAATGTAATATATATCGTTTAATTTTATACGAAATGATAAAATTGCCGTTATTAATGACTTCAATTTGAAGTGGTAATTTTAAATTTAATTATTCCATTAATTTGTCTTAATAATCCATTTGGATATCCTAAAACCCAAAAATTACAAAAACATAAATCCAAAAAAATCAAAAAATAAATAAATAACTTGTCAATTTTTAAGTGACTTGTGGGGCATTTAATTGTTAGTTGTTTATAGAGTTAGAAAAACGTATTACTGTTCACGACTCAGGTTTCACCCTGTATTTAGATCATTAGGAATATATGACGTGTTGATGTCGTTAATTATCTTGCAGAGGAAGAAAAGATACTGCTAACCTTTTAGATGCCACGTCATACACAAAAGCTGTTACTCAGACGTCACCAAATTGTCAAATTATATTTGAACTTAACGCCCGTACGTGTAGGTCCATATTGCTCTGTGATATCGATCTTAGGGAACATACCCATACTACGTGACCTGTTTAGGGGGGGGAAGGGGGTCCGTCAAAGTACCACTCTTGGTCATCAGGGGAGGGGGGGTCTGGTATCTTGTCACGTGACTAGTATGTCTCGAGATTATTTTGTAATAATGTAATTAAAATTTAAAGCGGACTTACACGCCACCGTTTTCTCCCATCACTAAAACTGCATTCACCACGTTACTATTTCTTTGAATCGCAAAATGGCTGACCAAAGACCAACGATCAAAGACAAAAAAATACTATGTGAAAACCAGGGGGGGGGGCGGTTCAAAAAACACTTAAAAAAGGGTCACGTAGTATGGGTATGTTCCGTTAGGCGTTGCAATGCCGACAGTCATTGGCGTCTTAAGGTTATACTACTGCGACATAAGTCAAATTTATAAAGTACCTACTCCACTTACCAATATACAAATTTTGTTGCAGCCCATACAAATCCTAGTCCAAGAAACCGCTCCAGACGTCTGGATTAACGTGCACGACATTCTCCACTTTCTACCCTCTTCAGAACCTGGCACGGTTCGTTTCATCTGGGGGTCTGAACAGACGGGTCACCTTCACCTGTATCTCATCACCTGCAAGATAGCCAGGGGACCACCGGAGCGGGTCAGAAGTGAGTATCTAAAGACTTCTGAATCTTTTATCTAGAAGCTTCTAGCCGAGTCGCTTGTATCTAATCACTATAGAATAGCGAGGACTGAGATAGGGAGAAGTATCTTCTGAATTTTGGATATTTCTGGGATTGAGCAGACACCTGTATCTGATCACATGTAGGATAACTAGGACGGAAGCAGTGAGGAGTATCTCCAGACTTCTGGATCTTTCTGGGGATCCGAACAGACGGGTCACCTTCACCTGTATCTCATCACCTGCAGGATAGCCAGGGGTCCACCGGAACGGGTCAGAAGTGAGTATCTAAAGACTTCTGGATCATTCTGGTTTCTGAGAAGTATTTCCAGACTTCTGGATCTTTATCTGGGGGTCCGAACAGACGGGTCACCTTCATCTGTATCTCATCACCTGCAGGATAGCCAGGGGTCCACCGGAGCGGGTTAGGAGTGAGTATCTAAAGACTTCTGGATCTTTTATCTAGAATCTTCTAGCACAGTCTCCCGTATCTAATCACTGTAGAATAGCGAGGACGGAGATTGGGAGAAGTATCTTCTGAATTTTGGATATTTTCTGGGTTTGAGCAGACACCTGTATTTGATCACATGTAGGATAACTAGGACGGAGCCTGTGAGGAGTGTCTCCAGACTTCTGGATCTTTATCTGGGGATCCGAACAGACGGGTCACCTTCACCTGTATTTCATCACCTGCAAGATAGCCAGGGGTCCACCGGAGCGGGTTAGGAGTGAGTATCTAAAGACTTCTGGATCTTTCTGGGCTCCTAGCAGACACCTGCACTTTTATTTGATCAAGTCAAAATGCTACGACGAGGATATCTCTCTTAGCGTCTTGTTCACGATATTACTTGATTTTTATTTTCCATTGTTTTAATGATGTAGATGAAATTGGGCGTTGGAAAAAGGCCATAAAACGGGTCAGTGGTGTAGGGTCAGAACCGGAAATACAATTTATTTTAATGTATGGAGTATGGGACGGGTGCTAGTGTGGGATGCAACATGTGTAGACACACTAGCCCCGTCACATCTCCCTCGGACATCCATAATGGCAGCAGCAGCAGCAGAGGCGGCTGAAAGTGCTAAGGTAGGAAAATACAGTGGTCTCGGCGCTGACTATAATTTTATCCCTTTCGGCGTCGAGACCCTGGGTCCGTGGGGCTCTGGTGCTTTGAGTTTCTTTAAACAACTTTCAAAGGGCCTCAAAGATACCACAGGTGACCCAAGAGCTGGCAGCTACGTCGCTCAACAGATCAGCCTCGCGATTCAGCGGGGTAATGCTGCCAGCATCTTTGGTACCATGCCGCGGGGGCCGTTTTTAGATTTAGATTTAGTTTAATATATATTTATTTATAGTGTAGTTTGATAATATTATAGTTTTAATTTTGTATATTTTTGTCGCTTATAAATAAATACTTATACCATTTTAATGTATGTTAGATGATTCAAAAGTGCTTGTTGCTATGCCTACTTGAATAATTAAGCGTTTGACTTTGGCTTGTGTAATAATCATGATTTTATGTCGAGTATTTTATGTCGTCACAGATTAGAAGGAGATGTACAGAAAAAAACCTGAATATTTATAAACCGGGCAATCCGGGCACCTTTTAAAGGGCATTTCTCCGACCATTTCAACCGCCGTGAGTTCGGTGGCAGCCTTATCTCACGAATTCCGTGAGAGATGCAAGAACTTTTAGATATCTTGCTAGACGTAGTTGACACTACGAACAAATAAAACATGGACACACGCCATACTAAATTGCCTATCAAAAACGGTCCTTTTGATTGGCTATATTCTATAAACATTTGTCAAAGATGTTGCGCCAAAGTATGCGCGGTGTTAAGAAATGCGTTATGTCCAACCCCTCTTGGCACAATTGAACAATCGTTTTTGGGGGCATTTTTGAGCTGGCGTTAATAAATGTAGTGTCGTATCAGGAGCTCAAAACATTGGCAGGACAACGAACGGAATGGCGTTTACTCCACCGACAAGAGCCAGGCTCTTAAGTAGAAGAAGAAGTTAGACGTCCATGTTATATGTATATGGTCGCAGAGTTGACAACTACCAAGATATCCAAAAAATATGAGTTCTCACGGAAATCGGGTAATAATGTTGCCACCGAAGTCACGGCGGTTGAAACGCTCGGAAAAATGCCCTAAAAATTATGCTCACCATGTCCAAAATAAAATTTCAATTGATAGCCCTTCTTTATCATACGAAAACAGGTGTTAGCTTGAGAATAAAGACGTTAACATTTCTCTTTGTTACAGCGGTGATGGAGATGATAACGGAAGAAGAAAACCTGGCCATTGGACCCAACATCATCAGTAAGGAGCCCATCACCGCTGGCGAGTGGGAAGTCCTAGGCAGGAAGATATGGGTGAGTATGAGTTTCTATTTTTTCCTTTAAACCCTTTGTCAATTAGATACCCTCTGCGACCATATATAACATGGACGTCTAACGCCAGCTCAAAAATGCCCCCAAAAGCAATTGTTCAATTGTGCCAAGATGGGCAGGACATAGCGCTTTTCTTAACACCGCGCATATTTCGACGCAACATCTATGACAAATGTTTTTAGAATATAGCCAATCAAAACTTTGATGGACCAATCACAACTATTTTTAACTGGCGGTTTAAGTTTTTATAGGTTGATATTGACACTCATTCATTACTGTGCTGCATTGAAGAGGGCTGAGACTTATCAACTAAAATTCAGGACCGTTTTTGAATGGCAATTTAATATGGCGTGCGGCTTCCATGTTTTATTTGTTCGTAGAATTGCATTTTTCCTAAGTTGTACTTTAAGTATTAATATCGATATACTATCATGTCAACATTACGGTACATAGACAATCTAGACATCGCAATGTCAGATGTTATGAGGGTTAACCGACCGTAACAGCGTTTATTGACGAAAATCTTTAGAGAAATGATATTTTCAGTGCTTTTTGAGTGATTATAATACTTTGCGACTTTTTTAAAGTATGCAAGAATATTTGACGTGATGATTATTGTATAGGTAATTGCAGAGAAGTGTGATAAAGTTTTTGTTTTGTGTGTGTCAAAAAGTGTTTGCTTACATGATGAGACAAGTAAGGATGAATGCACTTTAGGTAGTTTCACCACAGTTAAGGTCAATGATGTTGTGAAGGTTAACTGGTAGAGAATGCCCTATGGCATTAAGTTCGCCTTTTTTACTTCTAAGTTTTCTTTTTTATGTAATAAAGATTGATTAAATAAATAAATGATTACAGGTAAACTCACCAAAACTGGCACGAATGGAATGAATGGTATGCAGCCTTGCTATACCAACCTGTGTCTACTGTCATTTTGCCATCCACACATAGATACTTTCTGTCACTTATTCGATTCATTCGTACCAGCTTTGGTGAATTTACCTGTACACATATCATCATCATCAACTTGTCTCAGTCCATTTCTTACGAAAGGATTTAAGTATCTAAGATACTTAGCAAATACGAACAGTTTTCTCTACATGTATATATTCCACAGGTAGACGAAACCCGCAACTTAGTGTACTTCGTGGGTCTGAGAGAGACGCCGCTAGAGCGGCACCTATACGCCGCACCGCTCGCACCCCCCCGCCCGCACCAAGTGTCTCTTCTGACCACCGTCGGCCACTCTTGTGCCGTCGATATGGACGAAGTGAGTCTTCTATACACACCGGACTATAAATAAATAAATATCTAGGGACATCTCACACAAATCGACCTAGTCCCACGGTAAGATATGTTTAATTTAATAGATAGATACATATCTTCTTTTTTATGTTACGAGGTGTGCAATAAAGAGTATTGTATTGTATTGTATAGGTACTTAAACATTTGTGATAAATAAATACCTACTCAAAATAATGCACTCGCCGGGAATCGAACCGGGAACCTCCAGCTTCGTAGGCAGGGTTACTACCAACTAGGCTACGGAGGCTGATTATGTCCATTCTCTTCACACTTCGTGGGGCTGAGAGAGACGCCGCTATAGCGGCAGCTATACGCCGCACCACTAACACCAAGTGACTATTACCACCATCGGCCACTCTTGTGCCGTCGATATGGACGAAGTGAGTCTTCTATACACATCGGACTATGTCTAGTCTCTTCACACTTCGTGGGGCTGAGAGAGACGCCACACCGCTTGTATCAAGCGACTGTGACCACCGTCGGCCACTCTTGTGCCGTCGATATGGACGAAGTGAGTCTTCTATACACACCGGACTATGTCTAGTCTCTTCACACTTCGTGGGTCTGAGATAGACGCCACACCGCTTTTACCAAGTGTCTCTTCTGACCACCGTCGGCCACTCTTGTGCCGTCGATATGGACGAAGTGAGTCTTCTATACACATCGGACTATGTCTAGTCTCTTCACACTTCGTGGGTCTGAGAGAGACGCCGCTATAGCGGCACCTATACGCCGCACCGCTCGCACCCCCCCGCCCGCACCAAGTGTCGCTTCTGACCACCGTCGGCCACTCTTGTGCCGTCGATATGGACGAAGTGAGTCTTCTATACACATCGGACTATGTCTAGTCTCTTCACACTTCGTGGGTCTGAGAGAGACGCCGCTATAGAGGCACCTATACGCCGCACCGCTCGCACCCCCCCGCCCGCCCCAAGTGTCTCTTCTGACCACCGTCGGCCACTCTTGTGCCGTCGATATGGACGAAGTGAGTCTTCTATACACATCGGACTATGTCTAGTCTCTTCACACTTCGTGGGGCTGAGAGAGACGCCACACCGCTTGTACCAAGTCACTCTGACCACCATTGGTCGCTCTTGTGCCGTCGATATGGACGAAGTGAGTCTTCTATACACAGCGGACTATGTCTAGTCTCTTCACACTGTGGGTCTGAGAGAGACGCCGCTAGAGCGGCACCTATACGCCGCACCGCTAACACCAAGTGACTATTACCACCTTCGGTCACTCTTGTGTCGTCGATATGGACGAAGTGAGTCTTCTATACACACCAGACTATGTATAGTCTTTTCACACTTCGTGGGTCTGAGAGAGACGCCACACCGCTTGTACCAAGTGTCTCTTCTGACCACCGTCGGCCACTCTTGTGCCGTCGATATGGACGAAGTGAGTCTTCTATACACACCGGACTATGTCTAGTCTCTTCACACTTCATGGGTCTGAGAGAGACGCCGCTAGAGCGGCAGCTATAAGCCGCAAGCACCAAGTGTCTCTTCTGACCACCGTCGGCCACTCTTGTGCCGTCGATATGGACGAAGTGAGTCTTCTATACACACTGGACTATGTCTAGTCTCTTCACACTTCATGGGTCTGAGAGAGACGCCGCTAGAGCGGCAGCTATAAGCCGCAAGCACCAAGTGTCTCTTCTGACCACCGTCGGCCACTCTTGTGCCGTCGATATGGACGAAGTGAGTCTTCTATACACATTGGACTATGTCTAGTCTCTTCACACTTCGTGGGTCTGAGAGAGACGCCACACCGCTTGTACCAAGTCACTGTGACCACCGTCGGCCACTCTTGTGCCGTCGATATGGACGAAGTGAGTCTTCTATACACACCGTACTAGTCTCTTCACACTTCGTGGGGCTGAGAGAGACGCCACACCGCTTGTATCAAGCGACTGTGACCACCGTCGGCCACTCTTGTGCCGTCGATATGGACTAAGTGAGTCTTCTATACACATCGGACTATGTCTAGTCTCTTCACACTTCGTGGGGCTGAGAGAGACGCCGCTAGAGCGGCACCTATACGCCGCACCGCTCGCACCAAGTGTCTCTTCTGACCACCGTCGGCCACTCTTGTGTCGTCGATATGTACGAAGTGAGTCTTCTATACACATCGGACTATGTCTAGTCTCTTCACACTTTGTGGGGTTGAGAGAGACGCCACACCGCTTTTACCAAGTGTCTCTTCTGACCACCGTCGGCCACTCTTGTGCCGTCGATATGGACGAAGTGAGTCTTCTATACACACCGGACTATGTCTAGTCTCTTCACACTTTGTGGGGTTGAGAGAGACGCCACACCGCTTGTACCAAGTGACTGTGACCACCGTCGGTCACTCTTGTGCCGTCGATATGGACGAAGTGAGTCTTCTATACACACCGGACTATGTCTAGTCTCTTCACACTTTGTGGGGTTGAGAGAGACGCCACACCGCTTGTACCAAGTGACTGTGACCACCGTCGGTCACTCTTGTGCCGTCGATATGGACGAAGTGAGTCTTCTATACACACCGGACTATGTCTAGTCTCTTCACACTTTGTGGGGTTGAGAGAGACGCCACACCGCTTGTACCAAGTGACTGTGACCACCGTCGGTCACTCTTGTGCCGTCGATATGGACGAAGTGAGTCTTCTATACACACCGCACTATGTCTAGTCTCTTTACACTTCGTGGGTCCGAGAGAAACGCCGCACTGCTCGCCCCAACTGAAAGACATGTCATTGAATCGACCAATCACAACACGCTAAGGAATTAAGGAAAAGGCTTATTAACCCCAATAAATACATGTTTGCATAGTTTAAGTAGCATAATTTTGCATAAAACAATCGTGACTCAGGCGACCGTAACCATGGCAATAACATACAGAAAAAAATTGATTCACCCATATATAAAGCTCTTTTCTAAACTGTCAAATGTTCATTCTCAGAAATCGGCATCTATATGTATAGACACATTTAAAATATGAAGGGTCCACGGAAAGAACATGTTTAGTCAATTCTAATTACACAAGGAAAAACCACCTTACTTGAAACAGAATAAGGTGTGAATTTGCCCTGATTTTTTTAGGCTATTGACATGTTTTTTCCGTGTACCCTTCATATTTAATATTATATCTGTCCTAAAAGTACCTTTTTTCACAGGAATGCACGCTAGCAGTAATAACATCGAGTAACATTAGCACAGCGCCATCTACTCGCGCGTATCGTATCTCCCATCCGGGCCCCACGTTGCTACCTCAAGGCTTGCTAATGGACAGGGCCCCGAGCGGTAAGGCCCCCTGTATAGCATGTAGCAATAACATCGAGTAACATCAGCACAGCTCCATCTACGCTATCGTATCTCCCATCCTAGCCCCACGTTGCTACCTCAAGGCTTGCTAATGGACAGGGCCCCGAGCGGTAAGGCCCCCTGTATAGCATGTAGCAATAACATCGAGTAACAGCACAGCCCCATCTACTCGCGTATCGTATCTTCCATCTTGGCCCCACGTTGCTACCTCAAGGCTTGCTAATGGACAGGGCCCCGAGCGGTAAGGCCCCCTGTATAGCATGTAGCAATAACATCGAGTAACATCAGCACAGCTCCATAAAATACTCTAGGTATTTAATGTTATATAAAATTTCCTGGATTCGGCTTGGTTCCAGAGATAATCAACCTTTTTCGAAATAAGTTTTTCGACGTAACTCGTCATAAAACTTTTTTTTTATTACAATGCTACCACAAAGTTACCACACCTTTTGCCTGACGATTAAAAAATAAGAATAGACTTGACGAAAAAACCTGTCCCTATAAAAAATCATTTAAAAATTAATTTTAACGAATTTTTGTTATGATAAAAAATATTGGAAATGTTAAAAAGTATTCAAAAAGTCTAAAAACAAAGAAAATAAACTTTTTTTGTGGAATTTGACATTAGTTCTCATAATATTTTTTGTTTATTTTGATGTCTACAATGAATACAATGCCACACAATTGGGATAATACTATGTCACAGGATTTCTTGAGAGCCGTGTTACGATGTTAATGACCTGTGGTGTGGCCTATTTCTCAAAGGCTTGTAACTTGTAATACAGGTCCTTATCTAATTAATGATGTTAAAAAGAGACTTCCACTTGTATTACAAGTTACAAGCTTTTGAGAAACGGGTCCCTGCTTGTTCGATAATGACGATTCCACAACAACTAATGATCTTAACTCTTGCAGAAGCATCATCAGATAGCCGGAGTTACAACGGTTCGTGGGATAGTCGCTCAGGGGACGGTGATAACGATGAAAACGATACAACCGACGCGTCTATACTTGTCAAAGGTATGTTTATTTGTACATCAAAGAAGGAATCACTCATCATCTGCCTATGATATTCCACTGCTGGACGTAGGCCTCTCCTATCAACTATGCGTATAGACGCAGGAAGTGAATGCCCATAATCGCCACGCTGGGCAAGCGGATTGGCGATCGCAGTAATATGTCCACTATGATGGCGCTGCTGCCCATTATCAATCTTGTAGAATGGTCAGTGACACTTCAATCCCTTAGTCGACTCTTACGACACCCGCAGGAGGAGTTGTGGTGGTGACAAGTGTATTTTTACTGCCGTCACCACACGGTCAGAAAGTAAGTTTTACTAGAAATTACTCTTTCACGGGAAATTGTTGTATAAGAATTAAAATGAGAATGAAATGAAAATAAAAAATTTAAACTAATTCATCGAATTCATGTATATACTACTCACGATTTGACGTTTGTACGCATTTTCACTAGAAAAACCTTAATTACAGTCAGGGTTGTAACTACAATTAACTACGATAATATCTTAAGATTTTTATGTTAAATTATCGCTTGTAGTTTATAAAATGGACACCAATCTTTTAGTATCCAATAGTCTTGTTTCCTAAAAAAAGGATAATGGACAATTTGTTATTTTTGCAAGCCGCTAAGTATTGTTTGACCCTTTCTGTCTTATCAATATTTCTATTCTGGCCATTTTTTTTCCGCAACTCGACATCAAACGTGTCTATTTTGCGTGGTCCCAACGCTGGCCCAGTACTTGTCGGGGACTTCACATACACCCTTAAATTTCTTCGCAGGTTTATGCAGGTTTCCTCACGATGTTTTCCTTACCGTAAATCACTTGTGAATATCAACTGATATTTCGTACATAAGCTTTTTGAAAAACTCATTGGTACCAAACTTTGGCTCGTAACGAGCCGAAGCCAATATAATATATCTATAACTTCTATAAGACCGAAAGGACTAACAATACTTAGTTTTTGGCCTGTTTTAGACCCCCCCACACCCGCTGGTGATGTTTTCTGGACCCCCCCCCCCTAGCCAATATGACGTGTAATTTTTTGCCAACTGAAGTAGTCCTTTTAATAGCACTTGAATTTACGTACTTTTTTGCCAACTACGAGGTAAATGTTCGCAAAGTTGTTAAACCTAGTATTTAAAGTTTTTTTTAAAAAGTAAAGAATATTTTTCATCACACCTGTTATCTAAGCGCGCCATTGCTTGCGCGCGCAGCGGGAGTAATAGAAAAGTGAAATTCCCTAGGGAGTAATAGAAATGTCAGTACGTCATTTAATAATATTTTGTCTTAAACTTATTTTTTGGTTGGCAAGTGTGATGAAAAACATTGTATGCATCACGGTCGGTAAGCGGAATACTAACTCGAGTCATAAAAGCCCTCCGCCTAACGGCGTCGGGCTTCTAACACTCTCGTTAGTAATTCCGTACTTACCTCCCTTGATACACAATGTACTATTACTGGCTATAATGCTGTTCAACAGATTTGAGAGCAACAAAAAATTACACGTGTTTTGTCCGATGACCCACCCCCCCCCCCCCCCCTTCCCTATGGTGATAATTGGTGATTTTTTCTTGATCCCAATCCCCCCCCCCCCCCGCCTAATGACGTGATTAATGGACAAGCCCTAAATGTCATGGTCCCTATAGATATGTTGGCTTATTTTATTACAAATGACATCATAATAATAAGTTATCCTTCCAGAGCACTCTCTAAGCACAAGCCTATGTGTGCCACCGCCTCAGATCTTCACGACCCGTCTCTCTTGCGGGTTGCCAGCCTACTGCACTCTCTGGCGGGGCGCGAGGTCCGGGCGCGGCCCAACTGTGCTACACGTTTACGGCGGACCTGAGGTGCAGACAGTCACTAACAGCTATAAGGTAATGTATAGTTATCGGAACTACAGTACCGGCCGATAATAAATAAATAAATATCTTGGGACATCTTACACAAATCAACCTAGTCCCACGGTAAGCTCAATTAAGGCTTGTGATGTGGGTAATAGGCGACGATATATACAGGGTGGAAAGGGACGACGTTCCTTCCCCCTACCGACCGAGTCTACCAACCACTACAATGAACTTTCACTATGGGACCAACATCGAAATATGTTTTTAAAAATGTAACCCCTCATACAAAGTGAGTGATTAGTTAGAGTTCAATAGCATGGAAAAGTCAATTTTCCATGTACGTTTTCGATGTTGGTCCCATACTGAAAGTTAATCGTAATGGTTGGTAGACTCGGTCGGCAGCGGGAAGGAACGTCGTCCCTTTCCACCCTGTATAATAGACAGATACATATAGATACTTAAATACATAGACAGCCATGACCAAGGAACAAATATCTATGATAAATAAATACACAAATAATGCCCTCGCCGGGATTTGAACCCGGAACCTCCAGCTTCGTAGGCAGGGTCACTATCAAGTAGGCTACGGTGGCTGACTCTGTTCTAATTTAATAGAATATAAGTTAGTTAAATGTTAATATGTCCTATTGGTAGGTTAATAACTTAATATCGGCCTTACGAGGTTACAATAGGGCTTGATGTAATTGACAGATAAAACGTAACCAGAAAGTGGCCCTTATTGTTATCCCTGTACGATCCAGCATATTTTATTATATGTTTGGAATATTACTTAAGGAAAAAACAATTATTAGTGCAAAAAACGTTTATTACACAGTACACTGTTGAATGTAAAAAATATATCTAAGTTACTCTTTAGATAATAAAATTAGGCACTGGTCTCACCGCGAACTACTAAGCTATGACCTATCGGCTATAAACACGAACAAAAGATACGCACACCCGTGTAAATAAAAGAGACACGGCGATACTCGCCCGGCGATGATAGCTGATAGCTGGGCGAGTATCGCTTAGTATAGCTTAGTAGCTCGCGGTGAGACCAATGCCTTATGGAGCAACTAAAGTCTATGACCAAAAACGCCAATTTCGTATTAATTCAAAACAAACTAGTATTACATTTTTAAAGCACAAAAATAAACTCCAATATAAAATTGTTCGCAGGGCATCAGACAACTCCGAATGCATATGCTAGCGGCGCGGGGCTTCAACGTGGTCGCCATAGACTCGCGGGGCTCCAAGCACCGCGGCCGAGCCTGGGAGGGGGCTATTAGGGGCAAGATGGGGCAAGTCGAGCTTGACGACCAGGTACATATAGTTTACACGGAATAAAAAAGCTTCTGGAGGACTTTAAGAACCGGTGTTCCACCCGCTCTCAGAAGCTCTGAAGTGATTCCGTCATCGCCCGGCGCCTTATTGTTTTTAAGCTGCTACAGACTGATGTCCGGGATATCCTCGGTGTAGTGTCGGGACAGCTTGGCTCTTGGATCTCCTACCAAACTGTCAACGGGCTTTGCAACCGAAGTATATAACTGTCCATAGTTACATAGAAACAGTCAACTCTGGCATCCTGTGTTTTGTTTTTAATGTACTCAGTTATATCAGCCTCCAAACAATTTTTATTTATGTTTGAGATAAAAATTTATATTTTTTTTCAGCCGTCATAAACTTAATATTACATTCCGCATCACATGCCGTCCCTCGTTTACCAGCATAACGATAATTCTGTTTGTTACGCTTATGCGTTACTTTCGTCCAACCGTCTGCGTTATCATTACTAGGGTTAGGAATTTTGGTGGCATTAGGTGAACAGAGAATTATGGAGTCGTTGTTTAAATATTTTATGATTAATTGAATAATTAATTAATCAATACAATTTTAAACTACAAATCTCTTGAACAAGGTTTCGCCCATTTTAAGTTTTAATTAATTTCACCTTATATTTGCCTGCTTGTGAATACAATTGTAGTAAAATTTTGTAATGTTACTTGTGATTATTATATGACATATTTTAGGGGCTTCGGAAAAACGGAAACCTTAAAAAACAAGAAACTACATTTTCTCAAATATTTTTTTTTATTGTAATATAATTTACTTTGTAATAAATTTATTAGGTTCTCAAAAATGTAATCCATGTTATTTCTTTAAATTCATTAATAAATCCAGCTCGAACCGAATACTATTTAGTTATTATTATGATTGTTATTCATTTATTCAAGTAAAAATATTGGTAACACCGACTCCATTGCTCCCTGTTCAATAAATGCCACCAAAATCCTAACCCTAAATTCATTACGCACTTGAGGGTAGTCGTTAATCGCCGCCGCAGCGATCTGGGAGTTTGAACTTGAACTCTCATCGATCTTTGATTGACCTTCAATCAATACCGGCTGAGAAGCGTGACTCATCATTTTAGGCGACACCGAATCTTGCGTTATCTCTTCTTTATTATTACTGTTGTCTACTTCGACACATTTAGAGGTATTTTACTTAGTGAATATCAATATAAATAAAGGTAATTGGCATTTTAAATTTATGATATGGAGGTAGATAAAGTTATGTATGTGACTGTACATTAAACATGAGTGTGTTTTTATGAAACGAGCCGTACTCGAGTCTTATTATGCGCCAGCCACATAACTATTATTGTGCAGGTGGAGGTATTACAATGGCTGGCAAAAGAAACCGACTGCATAGATATGGAGCGAGTCGCTATACATGGTTGGAGTTACGGTGAGTGTTGTTTTCTTTCTGTAATATACTGCTATTTAAAAATGTACTATAAATGATCCTTCGGTCAAAATTAAAAACATTTAAATTTTATGTGAGTATAATCTAATGTAATGTGGTTCATTTTAAATCGTTTTCCTTTAAAATTTCTAATAAAATGTGATATTTTTGGACTTTATGAGCACGCGAGCAATTTAATAAGTAAAATAATTGTAATTACTGCTAATTAGCAGGAATAATGATCATAATAGTACATTGTGCATCAAGGGAGGTAAGTACGGAATTAGTAACGAGAGTGTTAGAAGCCCGACGCTTTAGGCGGAGGGCTTTTAATTACTCGAGTTAGTATTTTCCGCTTACCGACCATGATGTATACAATGTTTTTCATCACACTTGCGGACAAAAAAATAAGTTTTAAGACAAAATATAATTCGATGACGTACAGACACTTCTATTAATCCCCGCTACACATGCAAGCAATGGCGCGCTTAGACAGCAAGTGTGATAAAAACGTTTTTTTCATCACACTTGCGCGCCATTGCGTGTGCGCGTAGCGGGAGTAATAGAAATGTCAGTACGTCATTTAATAATATTATGTCTTAAAACTTTTTTTGTCGGCAAGTGCGATGAAAAACATTGTATGCATCACGGTAGGTAAGCGGAATACTAACTCGAGTCATAAAAGCCCTCCGCCTGACGGCGTCGGGCTTCTAACACTCTCGTTGCTGATTCCGTACTTACCTCCCTTGAAGCACAATGTACTATTAACCTAGCCAAGAGGCGATTCGAAATGTCGTGACATTGACGCCAGGCAATCGTGATTTTTAGCGAAATTGAACTTTCCTACTGTATGGGTCATTGGTGTCCTATTAATGATTTTCCGTTGTCGTCTCTGCTGGCAATAAGGTTAATGAGATTTCAAAATTAGATCAATTACCCGTGAGGCATTTTGATTTTTGTCGGCCTCCATAGCCTAGTTGGCAGTGACCCTGCCTACGAAGCTGGAGGTTTCGGGTTCGAATCCCGGCGAGGGTATTATTTGTGTATTTTTTATCACAAATATTTGTTCCTTGGTCGTGGCTGTCTATGTACCTATTTAAGTATCTACAGTCATGGCCAGATAATTAGGAACAAGATTTTTTTTCTCATACAACTGCCTGCAAACAGGGCTTTGCAAATTTGATAATAATAAAAAAAATATTTGACCATTTTTCTTTATTAATATCAGAACTTATCCATGATTAAATAAGGTATACTGTGACGTATTGCAAAGTTCTAAAAAATACCTAACTTGAAAAATATGGATGACGCCATAGACACTTCAACTTAATTAGGAACGATTTCATACATTTTGTTCTTAATTAGGTTGAAGTGTTTATGGGGTCATCCATATTTTTCAAGATAGGTATTTTATGGAACTTTGTAATATGTTCCAGTATACCTTATTTAATCATAGATAAGTTCTGATATTAATAAACAAAAATGGTCAATTATTTCTTAAATTATTATCAAATTTGTAAAGCCCTGTTTGCAGGCAGTTGTATGGGGAAAAAAATCTTGTTCCTAATTATCTGGCCACGACTGTATATGTATCTATCTATTATACACGGTGTTACGCGAGCATTGCGAAAGATTTTAACTATGCATTCTAGACATCAAAATTAACAAAAAATATTATGAGACCTAATGTCAATTCCACCAAAAATGTTTTTATAATATATCGTCGCCTGGTACCCACATCGCAAGCCTTATTTGAGCTTACCATGACTGGGTCGATTAGTGCAAGATGTACCAGATATTTATTTATTTTATTTAGTATAAATTTCTACTTGCTTTTTACTAGCTATAATGCTGTTCACCGGAGATTATCAAAAAATTACACGTGAGTTGTCCTATGACCGGGATCATAGGACAAATCACGTGTAATTTTTTGATAATCTCCCCTATGGTGATAATTGGTGATTTTTTTAATGGACAAGCCTTTATTGACGAATCATTTTAAAGACCTCAATCTTTCCCAGGTGGCTACCTATCCCTCCTCGGGCTAGCGACTCGTCCGAACATCTTCCGCGTCTGCGTGGCCGGAGCCCCCGTGACGTGCTGGCGGCTGTACGACACGGCGTACACGGAGCGCTACATGGGCCTCCCTTCGCGGGCCCCGCACGCTTATACTAGGGCTTCCGTGCTAGCGCACGCGCCCTTCTTCCCGGACCAGTTAGTATACAGGACATGTGGCCCGTGAGGCATTAAGGTTCTGTCTAGGGTTGCCAACCAAAGATCACAGATATGCGGTACATTCGTGAATAAATTGCGGGACTTGGCTTTAAAATGCGGGACGCATGAGAAACTGTATTAAATGATAAAAATCGGCCAAGTGCGAATCCGACTGGGTCACAAATGGTTCCGTACCAGCAAATATATAAAAAATTACAGACTTCTTACGGGATTTCCTGTAAATTACTTTACATAAGGAACTATTTTCTGTCATTTTTGCCAAATAGTAAGCTCTGTAGTTTCGGAGAATGGGGGTGGTCATTTTCGCCTATTTTTCTCACTTCCAGCGTTCGTACGCGTCGGTAGGTAGTATTCCCTGAAAAGCGGGACCATCAACGTCCCGCGCGAATTCATTGCGGGACCCATACTTTAGGGCCCCAGAAACGGGACGTCCCGCATATAGCGGGACGGTTGGCAGCCCTAGTTCTGTCACATGCTGGCTCTACGACACGGCGTACACGGAGCGCTACATGGGCCTCCCTTCGCGGGCCCCGCACGCCTATACTAGGGCCTCCGTGCTAGCGCACGCGCCCTTCTTCCCGGACCAGTTAGTATACCAGTATACAGTTAGTATGAACTTGAAGTTAATTATTAATTTAAGGGAATTCTTAAATAAAAAATGTTTTGCAAACTGCATCATTCAAATAGAGGGCTTAGTGTGACGACATCAATTTTTTTTATTGTATGATATGTAAATAATATTGACGTTATATAAAAAAATAGGCGGAAATGACCACCTCCATGCTTCAAAACTACAGGGCTTAATACAAGTATTAGGTAAAAATTACAGAAAATAGTTCCTTACGTATAGTTTACAGGAAAACTCGTAAGAAGTCAGTCTTTATATTTTTTTATCATTTAATACACTTACTCATGTGTCCCGCATTTTTTTGTCAAGTCCCGCAAATTATTCGCGAATGTACCGCATATTTATAATCTTTAGTTGGCAGCCCTAGACAGAACCTTAATGCCTCACGGGCCTTCTTCCCGGACCAGTTAGTATACAGGACTTGTGACAGAGCCTTAATGCCTCACGGGCCTTCTTCCCGGACCAGTTAGTATACAGGACACGTGACAGAACCTTAATGCCTCACGGGCCTTCTTCCCGGACCAGTTAGTATACAGGACATGTGAAACTTAATGCCTCACGGGCCTTCTTCCCGGTCCAGTTAGTATACAGGACATGTGACAGAACCTTAATGCCTCACGGGCCTTCTTCCCGGACCAGTTAGTATACAACATGTGACAGAACCTTAATGCCTCACGCGCCTTCTTCCCGGACCAGTTAGTATACAGGACATGTGACAGAACCTTAATGCCTCACGGGCCTTCTTCCCGGACTAGTTAGTATACAGGACATGTGACAACCTTAATGCCTCACGGGCCTTCCCGGACCAGTTAGTATACAACATGTGACAGAACCTTAATGCCTCACGGGCCTTCTTCCCGGACTAGTTAGTATACAGGACATGTGACAACCTTAATGCCTCACGGGCCTTCTTCCCGGACCAGTTAGTATACAACATGTGACAACCTTAATGCCTCACGGGCCTTCTTCCCGGACCAGTTAGTATACAGGACATGTGGCCCGTGAGGCATTAAGACTCAATTAGGTTTTTCGATATTTTTTCTGACACCAGGCGGTGCTACATTTGATTAAAAAAACCGGCCAAGAGCATGTCGGGCCATGCTTAGAGTAGGCTTCCGTAGTTATTCAAAAACGACTGGGCTGATTATGTTCTAAATATTTTTTTATTTTAAAGTATTCTATAAGCCCCCTACGGATTGGACCTACGGAATACTACGGATCGAAAGTTAGAGGGGGAGGAGACAATTTTTATTTCTTCTGGAGCGATTATCTCCGAAAATATGGACTCTAGAAAAAAACTCTCTTTTAAGACCCTTATTCTTTTTAAGAGGCCTATTCAATGATACCCCACACTCTAGGAAAATTCCCTCGATGTGCTCTGTATTCTATTGAATCCCTCACTTTATATTTCATAAAAGCCTTCTCTACTCTAAATTCCATTGAAGGTTAATACGGTTTAATTCGAATTCCCCAATTTTTTTGAGATATAAAAAATCTTTTCTGCCCTCCGGCCGGCAAACAGCACATTGCCGGCCGCTGCGCTAAAGTAAGTTGCCGCCTGTCGGCTCCGCTGAGTAGAAGAATAGTATACACACCTCGGCCGTTAAATGGGAAAGCCTCGGATCACATGTTTGTCGGCCTCGGCTTCGCCTCGGTCAAGAATTATACGTCATCCGAGACATTTCCCACTTAAACGGCCTTGGCATGTAATCTTCTATTACAATTGATTCATCATCATCATCATCTCAGCCATAAGACGTCCACTGCTGAACATAGGCCTCCCCTCTGGACCTCCACATGTACCAGTTAGATGCGACGCTGCGTTTGTCTAGCCGTGGTCTCCACTCGAGCACTTTTCGACCTCGACAATTGATTAATAAATTATAATTATATTATTTTCTATGGCGCGTGAGCCAAATTGAGCGTATTATCTTGTTTCAGAGAGGGGCGACTACTAATAATCCACGGACTTGCGGACGAAAACGTCCATTTCTGCCACACGGCGGCGCTACTGTCGGAATTAGTGAGGCTTGGGAAGCCGCACAGAGTCCAGGTAGGCTTTAGCGAAAATCCGACCATTTTGGAAAACGGTGTATCGTATAAATATTAAGATTCATTTATTCGAGTAGGATCGACTAAATCGTAAAAGTACACGGACAATATTTCTACACGCTAGCCCTGCCTGCGGCCAGCATCCGTACTAGCAGAGTGCAAGCCTGCAGTACACGGGCTTTAGCCGCGGTACTCCATGACGAGGATCCTCTAAATGGATCGCTTTCGAATCCCTTAACTTTATCAAAGAATTAACAAGCCTCGTTTTTCTAGGTATACCCAGGAGAGCGTCACTCGCTACGAGCTATGCACGCCGCTAAACACTATGAAGCCACCTTACTACACTTCTTACACGAAAATCTGTAACTTGTATTATATACCTTAGGATAACTTGAGTATTCCTTCATTTTGGGATTTTGTTTAAAAGATAGCACAATGCGACATATACTCTTTAAATATACAGGTCAATATAATTATAAAATATAAACACATAGTTTAGAGCTCAATAAAAACAAAAATTTCGATCGTTTCCATGTTACGAAAATTAGTTATACAATTGTGTGATTGTGTCACAAGGGATCAAAATGGTATATTTCCGGCATGGGCGTATATTGAATCCTGAGCGTAATGAAGGATTCAAGCGTTAACGCCCAAGATGAAATAATTTTGATACCGTGTGACACATACTGCTTTTCACACCACCTATTCGCTCGGAGGGTGACTTACGATTAAGACCCGATTCGTTAAAATAATGTGTGTAATTTAAATCGGTATATAAAATTAATCCAAAATACTACTTAAAAAATTAGTCCTGTGATGCAAATATCTGAGCGGAACTTGCAAAAATGTTTTACGCAGTATTTTGTGAGTAATTAATACAAAAGAGGGTATGTCTTTAATTATTGATTAAACATAATCGCAAAATAATGGATGCATAATAGAATAAGAGTCGTAGTCGCTAAGACCCGTAGCGACATCTAGTTGTAACGTTCGTTGAAGTCTGTGGATAAATGAGTTTGATGCTAATTGCCCATAGATGGCGCTTGTCGTGAAATGCCAACTGATATTATTGTATTACAAGTTACAAGCATTCGAGAAATAGGCCCCAGGGGGCTACCACGATGTACTAATGAGATTCAGATTAGGACCTCAACTGAATCTGTGTGTCAGTTCCATAGAATAACTGTCAAAATGTGACAAGCCGAACCTAAACTGAATCGTATTTAACCCATGGTACAGATAAATTCACCAAAGCTGGCACGAATGGATCGAGTAAGTGACAGAAAGTATATATGTGTGGATGTCTTAATGACAAGATACAGGTTGGTATAGGACGACCGCATACACACAATGATAGATGTCCTTCATTTCATTCATTCCATTCGTCCCAGCTTTGGTGAATTTACCTGTAGCCCCCTGCAAGTTATTGCTACAAGTTTTGAGTTGTAAAGTTAACTTATGAATTATAGTTTAAAAAAAAGTTGTGTTTGTATAACGGTTAGCAAATCGTGAAATCGGACCTGTTCGTTGGCGATCAATAAAAGCGCCGTTTGAGTTGAGTTTTTAGCATTTAAACTCATATCGATTATTGAGTGATTTTATAAAAAAATAACCGTTGTTCAAAATCGATCAGCTTACAGATGTAGTGCAAAATCCTTTATCTTCGGCTTTTCACGGAAACATCCGAATTCATATTGCTGTGTCAATGAACTTCAGTATATATTGCACTGAAGCTAACTGAGACAGGGAGATTAATTCGGGCGTTTCCGTGAAAAGCCGAAGAGAAAGGATTTTGCGATACATCTGTACACTGTACAGTCCGTTAAAAAATTATGTCTAGATTTTTTTGTCATGTCCTCACTAAGCGAGCTGCCTAGCGTAGCAGTTTGCTCGCGGCTTGCCTCATTAAGTGTGGTCCGGGCTAAATGAAATGTGTGATTCAATTTTTTCCTGTTATTGCCATGGTGGTCGCCTGAGTGACTCGGTTTTATGTAAAATAATGCTACATGGGTCAAAATTCTTTTCGTTGTCTTATTGTGTCCCTAAAAAACGTGACGCAGTGGTTTTTGTATGAGATGATGTTTTGAAAACAAATTTCTCATGTATGGATTAAAACGTAACGCGAAAAAGAAATACAAGTGCATCGGATTTTTTTTTTAATATACTGAGTTAAAACAGCCACTAAAAGCGTGACAGAGTGGTATGAAACAAGAGAACTAAAATAATTTTGACCCACATAAACTATGCAAACATGTATTTTTCTGAGGTTAATAAGCCTTTTCCTTAATGGGCGACCTAAAAAAATGGATTATCATCAGGGCCCGTAATTTTCATGCCGATGACATCAATTTGACGTCACGCTCCATTTAGGGTGATCCGAAATAGTTTTATTGTTAAGTATTAATCATTAGTCGTCAATCATTTTAATCATGTACTTACACGTGAAATAAATTACGTATTTGTAACTTCAAAAGTAGTCTATTTACACGTGAAATAAATAATACGTATTTGATACGTGAAACGTAAATAAAACTATTTGATTTGTTTTTATAAATACATTTTATTAAATGAAATTGTAACACATTTCAATAATTACGTAGAAAACAGAATTCCTCTTTAACGTAAAACACGTATCAAGTACGTATTATTAATTTCACGAGTAAATATTCTACTTTTGAAGTAATTTGTAAAATTTTAAAATGATTGATGACTAATGATTAATACTTAACAACAAAACTATTTGGGATCACCCTAAATGGAGCGTGACGTCAAATTGATGTCATCGGCATGAAAATTACGGGCCCTGATTATCATGATTGCATAATTTAAGTAGCATAATTTTGTATAAAACCAGCGTGATTGCTGCGTACAGACAGAAAGAAAAAAATTGATTCACTCACGTATGAAGAGTCCACGGAAAAAACATGTCGTGCTTACAAAAATCAGGGCAAATTCACACCTTATTCTGTTAAAAGTAAGGTTTTTCTTTCTGTAATTTGAATTGACTAGACACATTCTTTCCGTGGACCCTTCATATATGAATGTACAAGACAAATCGATTTTATAACCACTCACATGCAATGATTTTTGCGATAGACTATTGCTTTGTGAAATAAGAGTGTAGAAACAGTTACATTAAACATGTCAGTGGATAAGGAATGAGCTAGCACTGCTTATATTTTAAATTAGGTGTGATTTTTGATGTGATATCATCAGAGAGTAAGATTGTAAAGGACAGGCATTATTTTAAATATAAAAATCACGTGAGAATTATTCATACTATGATCACAGAATTTAAAAACCGATTTCTTAAAGATCCCATCATCAGAGGCCAACTTGGTGCCAACGGGAGGGGATTTTCGAAGATATCGCGTAACGACATACGAAAAAAATCAGAACCTCCTCCTTTTTGAAGTGGGTTGAAAATGTTGTTTCACAGGGTTACTGGCGGTATTTAAGTAGAAGAATGTTCTACATGTTTACATTTAAACTTTCGCCAGAGTTGAGATAAAATGAAGGGTCAACGGAAAGAACATGTCTAGTCCTTGCGAAAATCAGGGCCAATTTGCACCTTGTTCCGTTAATAGTGAGGTTGTTGTTCTTTCTGAAATTTAAAATGACTATATGATGACATGTTTGTTCCGTGGACCCTTCAAATCATTCATTATTTTAAATTTATTATAATACCCAAGCTGTAACATATTTTGTATGGCTGTTTCTTATCCCTAAAATAATAAAATAAAATGATTTTGATTAGCGTCAAAATATTAAAGAATATCCCTTGATCTAACTTTTTGGTCAATCCTACCTACAGTTACTACATTTTGTAGTAAAGTAAAGAAAAATATTGCGAAACTGCTAGTCTCCACAACCTAAATATTAGTGACCCGTTGAGAACGTTTATTTATGCGTTTCTATTATTTATATCGTTGCTTAGTACTCGCCACACAAGTCTTGATTGAGCTTACCGTGAGATTACTTGGATTTTTGTAAGATTACTCCAAGAAATTAAGTGTTATTGTTATATTACAATCTCTACTCTCTGATTATATGGTGTTGTAACGTTAATAGTGACAATGTAATATTAGAAATATATCTAGCGCAAAATGTAATAGCTTAAATGTATTGTAAATAATTTTACAGAAAAATCACGTCCAATACACGGCGGTTTGCGCCGAATATTCTGCATCTCTTTCTTTTGACTGAGGACGAAAGGGATGCATCGTATTTATGTAAATATGCCTATTCTCCGTTCAAATAATTTTATGTACAAATCGCACTGAATAGTATTGGATTTCGTTTTTTGATTTAAAATGAGATAATATTTTCTTCGGTTACCGCGAGGATTACTCATGAAATAAAACTATGAAAACGGATAAACTCGCGTATATTAACTAATTTTACGAACCCTGTAAAGTGTTCGAAACGTCGGAATGAAGTTAAAATTAGTTAATATACGCGAGTTTATCCGTTTTCATAGTTTTATTTCATTAAAATGAGATGTTGTAAAAATCTACTGTTATTGGGATCGATTGCTAAAATAAATTACATAGTTATAGGCCTTTCATGAAAACAAAATTTATCGTTATATTTTTTCATCACACTTGCTGTCTAAGCGCGCCGTTGCTTGCATGCGTAGCGGGAGTATCAGAAAAGTTTATTTTCTCAAACATGCAATGAAATGTTGTAGTTACGTGCCTAAAAAGTGGCCGGGAAGTACCTCGTTGCCGGCCTAGGCCGGCAAGTACCTCTTTTTTAATTTTCATTTGACATAGGGTTGTGACATAGCATCTTGGCTTTTAGCCAATAATTATCTGTAAGTAATATTAGTATAAAAAAAATGATTGGCAAATTTTTGCAGTTATAATTAGGTATTTAAATTATTTCATTTAAAATAAATGTACAATAACTACTCAAAATAATATTTAAAAAGCAGTATTATACGGCGCGATCCGTCGGCCCCGATCACTGCATGCGATTAATTGGACCCAACCGACCGCGTCGTCTAATACCGCTTTTTTAAATTAAAAATTT
>JALPQI010013392.1:0-28260 GCA_025490895.1 Thaumatotibia leucotreta | reverse complement strand
ACGTCAAAATTATTAATACTAGTAAAGTGTTCTTACTTGCGAACTATATCTAAAATGCTGTATGCAAAGATTATGTTAATTATAAAGGCCCTTTTTATTAAAATTTACTTGTCACGGTGGGGGTGATCTTTAGGCATATTTACTTACATTGTTGCTTATGGTAAACATACGTATATCTCCCTACTTTGGTCATTTTAAACGTGAATTTTGGATATTTTAAGGGTGATTCTCAGCTTCAGTGAAAAATTTAATTACCTCGTGACCTAATGGAACACACCTGCAACTCCTAATAAAATACAGACAATAAAAATATAAAAACTAAAATAAGGTCATGGTTAAACATATTTCGTTAATTTATTAAATTAAACTGAAGCTGAGGTAAATATTATCGTCTAATCTAATATAATGTATTTTTATTTGACGATTTTATAGATATACTTTTTTGTCGCCTATTTTATAACAAGTATAAACTATTTCGCTTGAAAAAAACTGCGATAGATTCAAAAGCCATAGCATTATTTACATTAAATGCGCATTATGCTGATTTACTATTGTTATTTAGCCGCAAATAGTTATTCACGAGTGATTTAATGAAGTATTAATTACATATTATGTAGGTATATTATACTTTATTTAGCGTAACATCATCACCTTCAAACTTAAACAAACAATCAATTTTGTAACGAAGCAAACAAGGTAAATAAGAGTAGAGGAATTAATTAATTTCGTACTGTTAAGCTAAACGTTTGCTAACAAACAGTTTATAAATGAACAAAAAATCCTGAATCAAGAAATTGTCTGAAAATTCGATCCTTTTTGGCTAAGTCAAACTCACAGCTTGTATCAACTATGCTACCTATATTTTTTCCATAGACATCTCAATTATTATTGCAAACAATGTGATAAATAAATACACAAATAATGCCCTCACCAGAATGCGAACCCGGGACCTACAGTTTCGTAGGCAGGGTTACTACCAATAGGCTACGGAGGCTGAATTGGTTTTATTCAAACGAGTCGTAATTTATTTGATTACTTACGTGAGAGGCTTCGTAACAGACGTCTATTTTGTTTCAATCTGATCAAATATTGTTATCAATTATAAAGTAATAATTGCTGTTACCAGTATGATTGCTGTACCTTCAAACTCCTGGGAGCGGAAACTTTAATAATTTTGCGTATTGAATGAATGAACAATATACTGTACCGTACCTATAAATTTCATTGTCCTACGTAATAAAATAAGATGGTAATTAACGTTTCTAATTTTGACAAAACTTCCTCAGCTCTCTTAGATTTAATTTGCTCTCTTAAGATCTATGGACAAAACAAAAGAAACTGAAACGAAATAAGGAGTTATTTGTATGACTTCAAATGAATTTAAATGAAATAGATCTAACCAAATTGGGAGCTTCCGTATTAAATCTTGAGGTCGATTAAAAGGATAATTTGAAAGCGAAATTGAATTAAACGACAATTTTCGAACGATTTCATTTCTGTAACTTTTGTAAACGCGTACTTCAGGAATCAGTACCTAGTCTTGCCATGAGTTGGCAAGTACCGATTATGTTAGGTTTTAGTCGGTACGTAAAGCATGCCATCGCGCTCGATTCCAAAAATAAATGCGAGCCTCATAGACTACTTTACGTATCGCGTACAGTAATGTATCGGGTAATAAATAACGTTAATATTATTATTCACATGCAACACAATATGTAGGAAATAATTATCTTACCTTATCCTGGATAGATTATTCCACACTCGTGAGCATAAATATGGATGTATCGAAATAACCTTATCATAAATATATTTACGTGTACAGGTAAATTCACCAAAGCTGGCACGAATGGAATTAATGAAATGACATCTATCATTGTGTGTATGCGGCCGTGTTACAAACAGAAAAAAGTTGATTCACCCTGTAATATAGTATAATAGTCTTATAATCAGAGTTGGGCAAAACTAATCCAATTCACATTTATATGTGCATTTTTTTAATTCGATAGCGGTAACAAAACATCTGCCACCGCCCTAACTCTTCCGTGGCCAACTTGGCGTGGGTGGCGTGAAAATCTAAGGGGTTAAACAGGCAAAATTAATCAGATTCACATTTGTATGTGTACTTTGATGGAGGTAAGAATACAAATCTGACACCAGCCGAACTCTTCCTGCGGCGTGGGTCTCGTAAGAATCGACGGTCATTATTTTATTGATAATAGGCAGCAGCATCATCATAGTGGAAACACTACTGCGATCGCTAACCCGCCTGCCCAGTTCCTAATGCGTCTATAATGCACACTTGCATAGGTATACTACGAAAGGCTTTAAATATTATACCTTTTCCCCATGATGATGATGATGATGAAGACGATGTTATAAGCAGGGTTGTGCTTATAACATCGTCTTCATCATCATCAGCCTATGTTAGTCCACTGCTGGACGTAGGCCTCTCCTATTAACTATGCCTATAGACGCATTAGGAGGTAAATGCCCATAATCGCCACGCTGGGCAAGCGGATTGGCGATCGCAATAATGTGTCCACTATGATGACGCTGCTGCCCATCATCAATCTTGTAGAATGGTCAGTGACACTTCAATCCCTTAGTCGACTCTTACGGCACCCGCTGGAGGAGTTGGGGTGGTGACAAATGTATTCTTACTGCTGTCACCACACGGCAAAGATAATCTTACTACACCGAAATAGCAACATAGAGATAATGTTGAGTCGTTTAGCTGTATCGTTATTATTACAACATTATAAAATAATGTTCACACGAGAGATAATAACCAAATTAAAATTCAAAATTTGAAAATACCGAGACGAGACGTCAACGGGACACTGTCGGGGTTATACCCGTTTGATAACAAAAAAAAATCAAATCAGTTCGATTCTCGGAGAAATTGAGTAACAAAAAACGTTTCTTTTAGTTGCTCGCATTACCCCTTACGTCCTATAAACCAATAATAAAATTAAATCATACGGCATTTATTATATTTTAATCAATTGCGAGAAAACAAGCGCCTGTTACAAATTGGTCGAGAAATAAATGTGAGCGTCAGGATGACCGGCCAAAATAGCGGATCAGTGTTAGAGTACCATCATAATTTACTACCTATTTGCTACTATTTACTACCTATGTTCACATATTTGCTACCTAAGTTTAAAAGAAATAAATTTAATTAAGTGGGCAGTCATTCTAACGTCAGGATGACTGCCCATATTTAGTATTTCGTGGTTAGACCCTATATTTTGCAACTTTCTATGTACTATGATTTACTACCTATTTGCTACCTAAGCATATATTTTTTCCAGATTTGTTTAGGCAAAAAATGACGATTTTATAGGCATTTCAAATTTTGAACAAAAAAATATTGTTAGAGTACCATCATAATTTACTACCTATTTGCTACTATTTACTACCTATGTTCACATATTTGCTACCTAATTTTTAAAAAAGAAATAAATTTAATTAAGTGGGCAGTCATTCTGACGTCAGGATGACTGCCCATATTTAGTAGGTATTTCGTGGTTAGATCCTATATTTTGCAACTTTCTAAGTTCTATGATTTACTACCCATTTGCTACCTAAGAATATATTTGCTACCTAAGTTTTAAAAAAGAAATAAATTAAGTGGGCAGTCATCCTGACGTCAGAATGACTGCCCACTTAATTAAATTGATTTCTTTTTTCAAACTTAGCTTAACTTTTTCAAATATGTGAACATAGGTAGTAAATAGTAGCGAATAGGTAGTAAATTATGATGGTACTCTAACAATTTTTTTTTGTTCAGAATTTGAAATGCTTATAAAATCGTCATTTTTTGCCTAAAAAATCTGGAAAAAATATATGCTTAGGTAGCAAATAGGTAGTAAATCATAGTACACAGAAAGTTGCAAAATATAGGGTCTAACCACGAAATACTAAATATGGGCAGTCATCCTGACGTCAGAATGACTGCCCACTTAATTAAATTGATTTCTTTTTTTAAACTTAGGTAGCAAATATATGAACATAGGTAGTAATTAAATTGATTTCTTTTTTTAAACTTAGGTAGCAAATATGTGAACATAGGTAGTAAATAGTAGCAAATAGGTAGTAAATTATGATGGTACTCTAACACTGATCCGCTATTTTGGTCAGTCATCCTGACGCTCACGAAATAAATTACATGTATATTTGCCGACCAATCTGTAACAGGCGCATGTTTTCTCACAATACATACTTATCGTCGGGGATAGTGCAATACCGCGTAACTACCAAAGCAGATATGTTCAAATAAATCAAACAATTGACACTCAAATTTACCCTAATTGAATTTGTTAGTTACGCGGTATTGCACTATCCCCGACGATAATAATTATGTGATATAAATAATATTATTAAAACTCCTATGAAAAATCGACTTCATCATATATCGGTTGAAGTATATTTATGTATATTCCTAGAATCATAAACGGGGTTAATTTATTGGCATTCTACAATGTCAATATTAACACGACATTATTTGATGTTGAATTAAAATACTTGTAAAAAAACTAGCTCATCTCACCGGAATCTGATGAATATGACAAATTTCGAAATAATATAACAAATAGTCCCATTTAAATGTAAGCTCTGACCTGCGTGGTGTAATTTCATATTGGCGGGAACAGAAATACGCTGGATAAAAAAATCACGGCGGTCAAATGGTTCATTCATAACATAAATATCGTCGGATATTCGGTATACTCTTGGCTCGACTCAGTCGTTTTTTGTCAAGTTCTTAAATTTGTCCCTTTCTGTTTTCGTCACCCGTTCTTGATTTTCCATTTTCGTGTGAAGCCTTCTTTCATAAATATTTGGTAAACTGTGTGTTTTTTCCATTTTCTCATTTTGGCTCATTCGTTATTCGTCACCATCTTCTTTAAGCATTTTCAGTGACAGTCAATCTCTTTTTTAGTATAATTCTTTATTTGTTTTGTTTTTCTCGACAAAAATATTTAGAATAAAATCAAAGACGATAGATCGAATAGCAAATGAGACCAAAAAATTATAGACTAACATTGAACATGCCCAAAGAAGATGGTGACGAATAACGAATGAGCCAAAATAAGACAATGGCAAAAGCACAAATTTTTCCAAATAAGAAATAGGCTTCACATGAAAATGAAAAATCAAGAACGGGTGACGAAAGAAGTAAGGGACGAATTTAAGAACTTGACTAAAAACGACTACGTCGAGCCAAGAGTATACCGGATACTCTTATACAAATCGTCCTAGTCCAAACTGTTAAGGTTTGTATTATTGGTACAGATTTACAGGCAATGTTAAACTTTTAACCGCCGTAGTTTTTTCTTCCAGTGTGTCTGAGTGAGACACCAACAGAACATTTTCACCAGACACATCTCTGACCTTGCATTTGAATGGGACTTATGTTATTATCAGACTCCGACAAGGTGAACTGGATATTGATTGTTTGGCATATGAGTGATATGAGTCTTCGGCAGAATGTGTGCTTTTTTGCCTTTCTCTCTAAGCCATATAAACCTTCGTCTCAGGTATGCTACTACTGCTGGATCGTTTCGGCCGCGACAAGACACGCTCTCGGGTGGTGGATCTGGTATCGTTCGCAGTACGAAGTTCGCCTAGAGCTGCAAGATGAAGAGTAAACTGGAAGTTGGCGGAATAAGCCGTATTTACCGTTGAGAAACGAAGATATTTTTTTTATAAGAGGAAATGTTTAAACTAAAGGATAAAGTTGTTAAAATTTACATAATACAAATTATTTTCCCAGACAGCTTGAGTCTTTAGAGTTTTATGAGCAATGCTGCCGGCATATTATTTTTAGTTCAATTTGGTATAGTTAATTCTCGTGCTTGTCCTGAAGTATTTGAGCCTTTGAGCTGAATCCTGCCTGAATTTAAAGGAACCAAAAATATAATAGCATACGTAATAATTTACTTAAAGATTATAAATTGGTTTTGAGGTCGCATGGGTACGTGATTCAGCTCGGGCATCATGTAATCTGTGTGCAACCGAAGCAATAAACAGTTTGGCAGTTTGTTCATGCGTTTTATTGATAACCTTGGTTTGTTTCTTCAACTTGGGATTTATGTACATCCAATAATTTTCCTACAGCTCGTATTCTAGTTAAGGTGACCAGGGACTATTCTGCGGCTGTACAAATCTGCATAATATTGGATGAGAATACTTATTCGACGATTTGAAACCGATCGATTGGAAGTGTCGTATGAACTATAAAATGTGAAATATTGTTTATTTCGTTAACCATAAGGGTACTTACAATGTTTCAAAAGTTAGGACCTTCCAGTAATTATTTCATACTTGTTACAGAAGATCCTGCTCCTTCATATTCTATATAATATACAAAGTGTGGTAAAAAAACATTAAATTTTCTTAGAGGATCAGAAATTCTCATTAAGATTACTATCAAGACCTGGACCAGGGTCTGCAATAAATTATTACAATTATTATTTTAGCTATTTTTTTTAGTTTTCACTTTAATATCTCAGACATAGGAATTAATAAAATACAAAGTAGCATTTTAAGCACTTGCGCTTACGTGAGATATCACCATTGTACGAAACCTTAACCCTTAACTTAGCAGTGTATCTTAAGATACATACTTTTTGACCCACTTTTTGTATATTTTTTAAAGACAGAATTTTTAGCTCTATTCAGCAGCGAGGAGGCTAGAACGCACGATTTTTTTAAATTCTGCCAAAATTTTGGGTTAAGCGAGTTTGCATGTAAACCTATAATCATCACATATTAATTTTTAAGGGAAAGTGAAACAGCGGGAAAACGGAAACATTTCATTTCACTTCTATAACCTGATTTATTTATGTTGACGCTATTCAATTAAGGGTAAGCAGCGTCGTTTCACACATACAGTATATTGAATAGTTTCACTCGCCTCATTCTAATAGTATTTATTGATCTAAAAGTTATTGTAACCTTACCTTGAGTTACCGCTGTAAAATAAACACGAATTTACTTTCTATACCCGTCGCTATAGCCAGTCATGTATTGTCATTGTAAGACGGGGAAGTGGGACAAATTAAGATTCCAAGACTTTCTTACATACATGAAGGGTCCACGGAAAAAACATGTCCAGTGCTAAAAAAATCATGGCAAATTCACACCTTATTCTGTTAAAAGTAAGTTTTTTTTCCTTCCGTAATTTGAATTGACTAGACATGTTCTTTCCGTGGACCCTTCACATAGTTTAAGTGAAGCTAATGGGTCAATATTTTTTTTGTTATTCTGTCACATCACCCAGGGGACAGCAGTTAAATAGTTTGCTACAAGTATCCTGCAAGCTCTACAATTACGATTAATGGGTGACCCACCTTGGAAGGGCCACATAGCTGTCGAAAAATTCAAGTATTGTCAATTTTAATGCTATTAAACTGTGATTTTAAATTGAAAGTAACCATGGCAACGAGTGATTGAAGATTTGAAAATGATTGACCCTAATAAAAGGGTGACAAAAAGTAAATCCGCAATAACATCATGGTGGGAGCCCGTGGCGTGTGAAGCACATATGTATTCAGTCTCACGCGTATGTTGCTATAGTTCGAGAAATATAAATTGAATGTTTATTTTTACAATGGGCCTCATAAGAAGGCTCAAAGTCACCCAAAGGGCAATGGAGAGGGCTATGCTAGGAGTCTCTCTGCGTGATCGGATTAAAAATGAGACCATCCGCAGCAGAACCAAAGTAACCAAAATAGCTCTCCGAATCGCTAAACTGAAGTGGCAATGGGCGGGGCACATTGCGCGTAGAACCGATGGCCGTTGGGGCGGGAAGGTTCTTGAGTGGCGGCCACGTACCGGAAGGCGTAGCGTGGGTAGGCCCCCCACAAGGTGGACTGATGACCTGGTGAAGGTCGCAGGAGTCCGCTGGATGCGGGTGGCGCAGGACCGGTCATTGTGGCAATCTTTGGGAGAGGCCTATGTTCAGCAGTGGACGTCTTTCGGCTGATATGATGATGATGATGATGATGTTTATTTTTACTATAATGTAGGTAGAAAGTTACCAATTTATATTTCAAGAACTATATCGCGCTTCATTAGTGCTACGGATGATTGTATTGACGATCATATCGTTATATGCTATTGTACTTTATTTATTTAAGAAACATAGAAAGACAATAAATACACGAAATTACTAAACATACCTAAAAATAACTAACTACTTAGTTGAGGTCACTCACATCCGAACCTTGCGGAAAGGTTCCCATAATGCTGGTTGCGTTCCCCCTTTGGATGGCTATACCTATCCGTTGTGCAAGGAACGAGACAGCTTTGGGATTCCCGGTAAACTTAATTTTTTTTTGGATTTATTTAGTTTTTAATGCCGTCTAAATTGTCGGTCCAATCAGGCCATGAGCGGATCTCATTGTACAGCTTGCGACCAGGACTCTCAGTAGCCTGAAGTTGCCGGGCCGCCACCACTTTGTAGTCTTTCTTCAGGTGTCCGTTGGTCACTCCGCACTTTATCAATGCCTTGGCGGCGGCCAGAGCTTGCGGCGTTGGCTGGTCATCTGGAAATATAAAATAAGGTGTCAATAATTAAATCTTGGATACAAAGGCAACTAGCTTTTATCACCGACTACACTCTTTTAAGGAATTTCAGTTAAGGTGACGTTGTGACGAGCCCCAATTTGATACAGTTACGTCGTTTCGCTCTCATTTTCCTGCGATCACCTTCCGGTTTCATCATTATACCAGCTCCATGATTTCATTATATTATTATTTCAATGTCGTCCGACTGTATTTAAACAACATTTCTACTCAAACATTAAACGGGAATTGAGTTCAATTCAAATCGCCTGATTTGATTACAGACACAAATAACATCCGGATTAGTGATTATTTTGACAGTTTCTACTGATCTGTTGCCATGTAAATACATCAAAGTACAAGCGCCCTGTTGATAAAGGACAGATTAATTACGTACTTTACGTAACAAAAGGGTACGTTATAATTCAGTGATATTTTCTGTAAAAAAATATCTGATCGCTCTCTACGGTTCATTATACGGCTTTATTTAAGGCTCATTATATTTGAAGGCTACCTACTGTTCGAATTTGTGAGCTAGAGATAAAATATCCATTTACATCCTCATTAGAGATCGCTATAAATAAACATCCTAATCATATTTAAACAAACGTGAATCCTCATGCAAAATTTCGAATCCTAAACTAAGTGAAGTACCTACTTACTTAGTGTTTTACAATTTCACTAAAAGTTGTATATACATCATCATCATCATCAGCCAATTGACGTCCACTGCTGGACATAGGCCTCCCCCAGATATAGGCCTCCTCCACAATTTAAGTATATTTGACTCGTAACTATTAGTGTCTCTAGTTTATAGTCATAGTCTTCCCGTCGATATATCCAAAGTTGTATTAAAAAAAAATCTTGGGACATCTTACACAAATCGACCTAGTCCCACGGTAAACTCAATTAAGGCTTGTGTTGTGGGTACCAGGCGACGATATAATATAATATAATTATAATAGATAGATATATACATATAGATACTTAAATACATAGACAGCCATGACCAAAGAACAAATATTTGTGATAAATAAATACACAAAATGATGCCCTCGCCGGGATTCGAACCTCCGGGTTCAGCTTCGTAGGCAGGGTCACTACCAACTAGGCTATGAAGGCTGACAAATCGTCCGAATGTGATCGGAATTTTTGATATAGTTATGTAGTCTAACATACAAGAGGATGCAAAATAATCATACGATTTTGCAAAAGCGGCCACCGATGCGACGCCCGATGGATGGCGTACAGCAGAATTAGAAGTATATACTCGTAAGTAGAAGAAACTCCGATATTTTCAATGCAGGAAATGAGCTGCGCGGTGACTGCAGTAAGAATACAATTTGTCACCACTAAAACTCTTCCCGTGCGTGTCGTAACAGTCGACTAAGGGATTGAAGTATCACTGAGCATTCATTTATTGAAGATTGATGACGGGCAGCAACGTCATCATAGGAAAACACTTGCTCAGCGTGACGAATAAGAGACTTTACATAAGTCCCTAGAGATTTAATAATAAGACAGACCTTTGTCCAACGGTGGACTAAGATATATTATGCTGATATGATAAATGAAAACACTAACAGAAAACATCTTTACTAAGACTGGCTATGATCAAAATACTTGCATGTTAACCCTTTATAGGGCACCGGTCTAAAAAACGACCACTCTATAGCATTCATTATTGATTAGCACTCTATGTTATTGTATTTTTTTCTTGTACAGAATTTTTCGTACTATAATGGCGTTCATGCTTGAATCCACGATTTTTTCGAGTCATGCCCGTTAAAGAGTTAAACGGTTTTATTTAACTTCACCGCGCAGCATCTGTCTATCGTCTTTGATACCGATTTTACGACCACTTCTACTGAAGCGATTTTGATGATAATATTAAGTAAACGTGGCAAGTCTCCAATGGCATATATTTTTTTTTTTGTTTTATGAAGTGGAAAATTGGAAATTCTTTGTACCACTATGAAACAAGTTTAATTTACATTTTAAACGTAGGTACTATTTGCAGCCCAACACCACAACTTGACTGGCATACATAATTCATGACAATGATACATAATTCATAGGTACTCATTTACACTCTTAATTTACTTACTGGTGCATGGTCAGACCAAAACATTTAAGTTTATCGGACGCTTTAGATGATTTAGAAGTCTAGTCTAATGTCTGGTCTAGACTGTCGCGATTTTATTTATCTAATGCAGCTAGCATTGTACTTATTTTAAGATTTTTTATTAAGTTTACGCCATTAAAAATGAATCTCAACAATTCAGCGCAATTAAAATACAACTCATGTAGTACAGTGACGTTCAGAATTGCATGGACGATTTATGATTGAATTCATTCATAAACTGTCCATGCAATTTTGAACCCGACTGTATGACACGAAAAAAACCGGCCAAGTGCGAGTCAGACTCGCGCGTGAAGGGTTCCGTACCATTATCATTTAAAAAATACAGTTAAATCAATCTATCTCAAAAACTATAAGAGATAATTTAATCAAACCAAAAATCTTTGATAGAGTTGATTAATATGCATAACATATTTTTTTTTAGAATTGTAAACCACGTAGTTTAAAAAATAGAGGGGGGGGGGACACATTTTTCAGACTTTGACAGCAGATATCTCGAAAACGGTACGGTTAAATAATAATGTGCTATAATAAACATTTATATCATTTTTTAAGCCCTTTCTATTGATACGTCACACGCTTATATACCTTTAAAAAAAAATTCTATTCCTCAGTTACATGTGTGGAGGGCCCCAACCCCATTATTTTTTTACAATATAGTATCATAATTTTGTAGCGGTCCATATTCTTAACAAATTTCATCACTAGCATTTATAGTTTCCGAGTAAATCGGCTGTGACAGACGGACATGACGAATCTATAAGGGTTCCGTCTTTGCCATTTTGGCTACAGAACCCTAAAAACAAGTGTCCGACCCAGTTAGTTCGGACGATCGACGTTCTACTGTAATTATATTCATGCGTCTCCCATCAATGTAAACCGGCCGCCGTCATTGTTCTACACTCCCTAAACGATATTAAATTGATTATTCAAATCAATTTCTGCGTATTCGGGCCATTGTGGAAGGGTAAACGATGAATACACACTCCAATATAATGACATTCTCGTCATTAATTGATAGCAGGCGAGCATTTGCCTCCAACTATCAAAACCGATTCCCGAAATTCCAGATTATACGTGGTTACTTGCTCACTATAAATTTAAACAAAATATTGGCAAGTGACAGGAACAGCTCCTTCCGTAATTATAATTAATTATTTGTTTTAACCTATTCAAATATCCTAATCGGCTTAGCACTTCAATGGGTTGGCTTTTGTATTAAATGTTTAGTTTATTGCTTAAAATCATTTTAATTCAATCAATATTCATGGGCCTGGGTTTCACTCTTTCTGTTTTGAATTAAATTCTACTGGCATTATTCAAGATTGTGAAGCTTTTATATTATGTTCAGTCAGTTTGAAATTTTGTGATAGTATGGAAACAATTGAGACATTTTAATTAAGTTTATAAGTTTGGCAGAAATGGTCAACATTTCCGCCAAACGAAACGAAGCAAACTTTAAATATCATATTTTTCTGCCCTCCGGCCGGCAAACAGCAGATTACCGACTGCAGCGCTAAATTAAGTTGCCGCCTGCCGGCTCCGTTGAGCAGAAATAGTACATTGTGCATCAAGGGAGGTAAGTGCGGAATTACTAACGAGAGTGTTTTAATGACTCGAGTTATTGTTCCGCTTACCGACCGTGATTCATACAATGTTTTTCATCACACTTGCGGACAAAAAAAGTTTTAAGACAGAATATTATTCTATGACGTACAGTCATTTCTATTACTCCCTAGGGAATTTCACTTTTCTATTACTCCCGCTACGCATGCAAGCAATGGCGCGCTTAGACAGCAAGTGTGATGAAAAATAATATACACACCTCGGCCGTTAAATAGGAAAGCCTCGGATCACATTACACGTCATCCGAGACATTTCCCACGTAAACGGCCTTGGAATGTAATCTACTATTACTTGAATGAAATTTAAATTTCTAGTGCAATAAATAAGTATGTATCAAGTATCATCACTTCGGTGTAGATTACCAAACCGTTAGGTATTTTTACGTCACATTTATACAGATACTCATATACATGTACCTAATCGTTTTCATACTATCTGACCACGCCTCTATTTAATTTGTCATGTCGTTAGAGTGTATGTTCAGATATTTTTGAGCACCGTGGCCGCTTCGATATATCAGATCAGAATCTCGTAATATTGGCTTTTTTGGAAATTATTTATTCAGAATACACGTACAATAACTATATACTTAAAGTAAAATAAAACATGTTTCATCATCATCATCATCTTATCAGCCGAAAGACGTCCACTGCTGAACATAGGCCTCCCCCAAAGATTGCCACAATGACCGGTCCTGCGCCACCCGCATCCAGTTTATTAACCAAGAAATTTTAATCAATATGCCACCTGTTTCGTCCCTAAATGGGTGGATAAAGATATACCGCTCATCATCAACATCATATCAGCCGAGAGTCGAGAGACGTTCACTGCTGAACATAGGCCTCCCCCAAAGATTGCTACAATGACCGGTCCTGTGCCACCCACATCCAGTGGACTCCTGCGACCTTCACCAGGTCATCAGTCCATCTCGTGGGAGGCCTACCCACGCTACGCCTTCCGGTACGCGGTGTATACCGCTCAATATTTTAAAATTCTATACGATTACACCTACATGTACTTCTATTCTCATAATTAAATGTGATTTAATTTTAATCATACCTTATGCTCTGTGAGAATTAAAGGTAGCATCAATGAATAAAAGGTAGTCTGTAGCTTCGACGTCATGCATTCATCTCTCCAACGTGGCTTATAAATATATCTGAGTTAAAATGTAGAATGCGTCGTAGCTAAACAATCATTTTAGACACATAAGTATACAGGGTGCTCGCAAGCATTCCAAAAGATTGTAACTATGCATTCTAGACATCAAAATAAACAATAAATATTATGAGACGTAGGTAATTAAATGTGAAATACCACGAAAAAAATTTTTTTTTGTCTTTTTTTAGACTTTTTGAATACTTTTCAACATTCCCAGTACTTTTTATCATTAGAACAATTTGTTAAGGTTTTAATTATTTTTTTGGGGACAGGTTATTTCGTCAAGTCTCTTCTTATTTTTTGATTGCCAGGCAAAAGGTGTGGTAATATTAAAACACATTGTGATTGCAATGCTACTGTAATCAAAAAGAAGTTTTATGACGAGTTACGTCGAAAAACTTATTTCGAAAAAAGGTTGATTATCTCTGATACCAATCCGAATCCAGAAAATTTTGTATAACATTGAAGACTCTTAATATGATCAGGAATTCAGCATTAAAATCTTTTGGAATGATCGCGAGCACCCTGTATATTTATCTACGACCACATCCATCCGTGCGATTCCATCTTGATAATAATTAATGTTTATATGGAAATGTACTAATGTATCCATGATCGCTCCAGTAAGTGTGATGGATTACATAGATTACCAGCCTCCGAAGCCTATTAGTTGGTAGTGCCTACAAAGCTGGGGGTTCCGGGTTCGAATCCCGGCGAGGGCATTATTTTGTGTAATATGTTATATTTACCGGTTCTTAAAGTCCTCCAGAAGCTCTTCAATTCCTTGTCCGAGGGCAAAACGCCTGAAGCATGGAACAGAGGCGAGGTGGTGCTGTCCTTCAAAAAAGGTGATAACAGCCTTTGAAAGAACTACAGACCCATCACGCTTCTGAGTCATGTTTATAAACTGTCTTCAAGAGTCATCACGAACCGTCTCGAACACAGACTTGATGACTTCGAGCCTCCCGAACAAGCTGGATTCCGAAAAGGCTACAGTACTATACACCATATACATACGCTGTGGCAAATTATACAGAAGACCGAGTAGTATAACTTGCTATTATGCTTAGCGTTTGTAGACTATGAGAAAGCCTTCGATTCGGTAGAAATATGGGCAGTGCTCGAGTCTCTTCAGCGATGCCACATTGACTATCGTACATCGAAGTGTTGAAATGTTTTGTATAGCAACGCCACAATGTCGGTCCGAGTACAGAAGCAGAGTGCGAAGGCAATTCCGTTGTGAAGAGGCGTAAGCCTTCCTCTTTTCCTCTTCCCCTCTACTTTTCCTTCTATTATGGTCTTAATTAATTTGTCGTGTCGTATAAGGTGTCCCAACATCTTCCCTCTTCTGTTGGCGATGATTGACAACACCCACCTACAATACTATTAATGATGTACTCGAAAATGGTAGAGCTATTCATGGGCTGTACAGTCGCCATCATTACCATTATCATTACGATACAGAGCGGCCATGGTGCACAAAAATAACTGAACATGTACCAACGCCGTAATAGTAAATATAATTCTGCTCAGATATTTTGTGAGCACACTGATCGAATCGAAGTAATATATTTTGTCAGCCTCTGTAGCCTAGTTGGTAGGCAGGGTCACCTGCCTACGAAGCTGGAGGTTCCGGGTTCGAATCCCGGCGAGGACATTCTTTGTGTATTTATTTATCACAAATGTTTGTTCCTTGGTCGTGGCTGTGTATGTATCTAAGTATCTATCTATTATACAGGGTGTTTTTTTTTCGACCGTTCAAATTCTACGTAGTGAATGTGTAGGTCATACTGACCAACTTTTACTATGGGAACAAAGTCGAAATCGCGAAAAAAAAATCTGCTGTTTCATACATTTCGGCCGGCGTAATGCCGCCAATTTGTATGAAACAGCTGATTTTTTTTTCGCGATTTCGACTTTGTGCCCATAGTAAAAGTTGGTGAGTATGACCTACACATTCACTACGTAGAATTTGAACGGTCGAAAAAAAACACCCTGTATATATCGTCACCTGGTACCCATATCACAAGCCTTAATTGAGCTTACCGTGGTTGATTTGTGTAAGATGTCCCAAGATATTTATTTATTATTTATTATATCTGATCGCGACTGTTCAAGTGTATACTCTTCTTCTTCTACCTAGCGTTATCCCGGCCTTTGCCAGGGTCCGCTTTCCTGCTACATTTCCTCCACTTTGCGCGATTCTGAGCATCTTCTACTACTGTAAGCCCATTCACACTCATGTCAGCCTTCACGACATCTAGCCATCGCTTCTTTGGTCTGCCGCGGGGTCAGGAGCCGTCAAGGGCTAGGTTAAGGCATAATGTTTCATACGTAGTCAGGTGGCCTAAGACAAACGTGACCAAACCACCGAAGATGGCATTCTTGAAGCTTTGACTGTACCACTAGTACAGTCAAAGTATTACTCGTAACTAAACACTCAGTCAGTCAATACGTGTCAGGTGGACATTTTCATAGAAAATGATACAAGGATGCAAATTTGAAATATAAAAAAATAAGTAGATTTTTTTAAATTAGGTTGGGTATTAGCGTGTTACTGAATTTATCATTGAAGAATCAATAAAAAATAGACATTATCGTCAGATTGGCTTGTAGAGACAAAAATGTAGAACGTCCAAAAAACATCTAAAATTGTAATACGAGTTTTTCAATCCATGACTTGCTATTCTTCTATCTACGGAGTCATTTGACGATAAAGTTTCTTGGATTGGATGAAAAATTCAGGGAAATTTCAATACAACCTGATGTTAAAAATGGTTACATTTGTACTATAAATATTTGAAATCAGTATGTTACCAGTATATTTTTTTTTTTTTATACCACATCGGTGGCAAACAAGCATACGGCCCACCTGATGGAAAGCAGTCACCGTAGCCTATGGGCGCTTGCAACCCCAGGGGTATCACATGCGCGTTGCCGACCCAATAAGAACTTGTACACTCCTCTTTTGAAGAACCCCATACTTTAGTCCAACGGGAAAACCTCGGCAGGGAGCTCATTCCACAGACGGACCGTCCGCGGGAGGAAGTTCCTCTGAAACCGCACGGTGCGCGACCATTTAGGTTGCAAGGTGTGAGGATGAGCGCCCAGTCGGTGGCGAGCGGTGCGATGATGAAAAGTGGACGTTGGCATCATGTCGAACAGTTCTTCAGAGCACAACCCATTGTACAGACGATAGAACACACATAAGGAGGCGAAGTCTCTCCTTAGACTTAAGGGTTCAATACCGCCTGTGAGTCTGGGATCGTCGACTATTCGGACAGCTCGTCTCTGAACCGAGTCAAAGGGTGCAAGCTGGTATACAGGTGCTCCTGCCCAGAGGTGACAGCAATACTCCATATGGGGTCTGACTTGCGACTTATATAACAGAAGTCTTTGCCCCGGAGTAAAGTATCCCCTCGCTTTATTGAGCACCCCGAGCTTTTTGGATGCCAGCGTAGCTTTTCCCTCTAGGTGACATCGGAATTGGACGTCGTTGGAAATGTCGACTCCGATAATCCCAATACTGCCTGACATGGTAAGAGCTGTGTTTTGGAACTTTGGAGCCACAGTAAATGGGGTTTTTTTAGAGGTAAACGCGCAAACTTGTGTCTTTGTGGGGTTGAACCTGACTAGGTTATCCCGACCCCATAACGAGACTCTAGATAAAGTGTTCTCGATGTTAGACACAAGTTTTCCGCGACTTTCCAGTACCACAGAGCGAGGGATATTAGCACGGCCTGTGTAAAAAGTATCCCCAGTACTGTCATCCGCATAGCAATGGAGGTCGCCGATAGACAACATGTCATTGATATGCAGAAGGAACAGCGTTGGGGATAGCACAGAGCCTTGCGGGACGCCAGCGTTTATGTCCATGCTATCAGAGCAGCTACCGTCTACTACGGCACGAATGCGTCTGCCGGACAAAAAGCTAGCAATCCATCTGCATAATCCCTCGGGCAGTCCATAAGATGGCAACTTCGACAAAAGGCCCCTATGCCAGACCCGATCGAACGCCTTCGCTATATCTAGGCTGACTGCCAAAGCCTCGCCTTGACTCTCAATGGCTGATGCCCAGCGGTGAGTGAGGTACACTAGAAGATCACCGGTAGAGCGACCGTGGCGAAAGCCATACTGGCGGTCGCTTATAAGATCGTGTTCTTCTAGGTAACCAAGGAGCTTAGCGTTAACTATACGCTCCATGACCTTAGAGAGAAGGGAGGTGATAGCGATAGGCCTATAATTCGATGGATCCGATCTGTCACCCTTTTTTGGAACAGGGTGCACAAGGGCCGTCTTCCACGAAGATGGAACTTCCCGTTTGATACTGGAAAGAGCGAAGAGACGCGTTAACACAGGACACAACTCAGGAGCACAACGTTTAAGCACCACTGCAGGTATGCCGTCTGGCCCGCTCGACTTGTGAACGTTTAACGACAGCAACTCCCGCCGAACATCTTTCTGGGAGATGCGAATTTCTGGCATGGAGTGTGCGCACCGCGGGATGGTAGGCGGTATAATGCTGCCGTCATCGCTCACAGTCGAGTTCGAGGCAAAAAGAGCACCTAGAAGATCGGCTTTCTCTTTTGCACTATGGACCAGATTACCGTCAGCATTTCGCAGTGGTGGCAGGGACGCCCGACAAAAGTTTCCCTCGGCAGCTTTGGCAAGTGACCAGAAGGCCCTACTCCCGGAAGGGTGGCCTGCAAGCTTCTCGCCAAATCTGCCGACAAAATCAAATTTTGCTCTGGCAACAGCTCTTTTGCAGGACCTCGAGGCAGCATTCAGTCTGCGTTTCTATGAAAATGAGCACCTGACCCTTAGTTATTGACTGAGAGTGTATTATAACTATTTTATATATTTTAACGTTACCTATACTTATTTAAGTACTCACTGTTAAAGTTTCCTATAAAAGATATTCCAATGGACTTCTTGTTGTACCCATAGGTGTGGGCGCCCACGCGAAGCCATCCAGGGCCCTCGTATACCTTGCCGTTCCCACCAATCAGGAATCTGAAATAATGTTTCACCTTTGAAACCCAGTTAGGGCGAGTAGATATAAAAATATACGTTCCCGCTATTTATGACGTAATAATATTGAATAATATTTTTTTAGGACGCTCCTACTAAATTAATTAAAGTAAAATAGACGTTTATTTCAAGATCGTGGTTCATGTTAAATGTTAGTAAAATACAATAAGCAACAATAGATATAAATAAATAAATATAATCTTACACAAATCGACCTAGTCCCACGGTAAGCTCAATTAAGGCTTGTGATGTGGGTACCAGGCGACGATATATATAATAGATAGATACATATAGATACTTTGATCAAATAATGGTCAGTGACACTTCAATCCCTTAGTCGACTCTTACGACACCCGCAGGACGAGTTGGGGTGGTGACAAATTGTATTCTTATTGCCGTCACCACACGGCTTGATTGATGATGGGCAGCAGCGTCATCACAGTGGACACATTACTGCGATCGCCAATCCGCTTGCCCAGCGTGGCGATTATGGGCATTTACCTCCTAATGCGTCTATACGCGTAGTTAATAGGAGAGGCCTACGTCCAGCAGTGGACTATCATAGGCTGATGATGATGATGATGATGATGATATAGATACTTATATACATAGACAGCCATGACCAAGGGACAAACATTTGTGATAAATAAATACACAAAGAATGCCCTCGCCGGGTTTCGAACCCGGAACCTCCAGCTTCGTAGGCAGGGTCACTACCAACTAGGCTACGGAGGCTTCAAACTATATTTGATATTTTAACTATATTTGGTGAAATCTATGACAACGGATAAACTCACGTACCTATATTAATTACGCGAGTTTATACAAAGAATAGTGTTTTGTCTGATACGTTCATGGTATGGTCATGGCATGGTACGGTCTAGTGGGCAGAGACCTTTAAAAGTAGCACAAAAGCCACTAGAACAGCATGCAAACCTGCGCGCCATAATTATATTCGCTGTTATGGACAAAAGCCTACGTTCCCGTTCAAAATCAGTATTGTCTTTGAGGTTGGTAGTGAGAATATGCCCTAGGTGGTACAGTATTTAAATACAAATGTATTTAAATACTGTTTCGTGACTCACCGAATTCAAACGAATGGGTAACGACCTCAGACGAAATGTTTAAAATTTAAATTTAGAAGAATTTTTAATTTGAGCATAGTTGAATTTTTAATTTGAGGTAGTGAGAATATGCCCTAGGTGGTATGTATTTAAATACTGTTTCGTGACTCACCGAATTCAAACGAAGGGGTAACGACCTCAGACGAAATGTTTAAAATTTAAATTTAGAAGAATTTTTAATTTGAGCATAGTTGGGCGTTTTCACAAACCGTGTTGAAATGACCTTGTTATAATTCGGACAAGTTTGGGCTTGTTCTACTCAGGATCATTAGTTCTTTCGATTCTAATAGGAGAAAAAAAATGTCCCGAAATAGTTTTTTCATTACGATACCGTTTTTTCATAGATGTTCCAAGGCGGTAGCGTAATGGAGGGAATGAAAACTGTATGAAAATTATGGGACATATTTTTTCTACTAACAAAATCAAATGAGCTCGTGATCCTCAGTCGAATAAGCCTAAACTTGACCAATGGTTTTTCAACAAGGGTTTGTGAAAACGCCCAGTTATGCCCAAGTTACATAAATATAAATCAAATATAAGATAATCTTAGCCACATAGATGGGTCGATTACAACAAAACTGCATAAAAAAACTTAACATCACTGTTTTGTGTTATATGCAAGTTATGTGAAGTTACAAAGTTATGTGTATGAAGTTACCCATACAGTTTGTATGGCTAACAACTGTCGTAACACAATGAAAACGATAATGATTTTTTCTACTCCCGTACTTTTATTTGTCATTTACATGGCCGTGATCACACCTTTAAGCCCCTACCGTACAGATGTCAAGATAAGTCTATATTGTCTATTCCCTATAAACGCATTCGGGTTTACACGCAGTGTGTTTTTTGCATTTTAAGACACCTCGTGTATACAAGTAAGAAGGCAGTAAGAATACATTTGTCACCACCCCAACTCTTCCCGTGGGTGTCGTAAGAGCCGACTAAGGGATTAAAGTGTCACTGACCATCATTTGATACAAGATTGATGATGGGCAGCAGCGTCATAATAGTGGACACATTACTGCGATCGCCAATCCGTTTGCCCAGCGAGGCGATTATGGGCATTTACCTCCTAATGCGTCCATACGCATAGTATAGTTAATAGGAGAGGCCTTCGTCCAGCAGTGGACCGAGATAGGTTGATGAAGTTGAAGTATACAAGACTTAATGAAAAACATGGCTACCAAACTAATAAAAAAAAATCAGATAACAGTAAACCATAGAGGAGCTTTCTTTTTAATTTTGACGTCTCCCACCCGACCTTGATGATTAATAAAATTGTGTTTGACTATTTTTTTAAATATTGCTCAAATTTACATTTTTTTTTAAATGTGTGGTCGTAGAAAAAGTATTGTATGCAACTGTATGCAACATTGTTTAACTGAGTCAAAAAATGCTCGTGGCGTCTTTAATAACAATTTTCGGCTGATTCGCCTCAAATTGTTACCCACGCCACTCACCTTTTTTGACCTCTCTTAAACAAGAGATGCATAACATACTATTAATGATAATATCCCTTAGTTACGCATACATTTCCTGAAATAAACGGCTGACTGATCTGTTTAAGAAATCGTTTTGGTTTCGTAACCAATTTCAACTACCTACATCCTTTTTATTTGTAAATTATCATACGTAAATTAACTACTTAAAAATTAAAATACAATTAATTCTATATAAATTACCATATCCAAACAAAGCTAAAAACATTTTCACCGATCGTTGATATTTATTATTAATTTAGCTCTTGAGGCATTCATAACATTTCCACAATAAACCTCGTATAAATTACGCCTTCCATTATGTGAATTTCCAGTCTTTTAGTTTTACCAAAACAATTATGAAGTGCTTAACATAAATATTTGAAGCTGAATTGAGAATGTAGGATCATCGAACCAAATTGTTATTACTTTGAGAGGACTAAAACTCAAATATGTTTCCAGTTTCAATAACGTATATTGCTTTGAAAATAATATGAGTGGGCAGTAAGCAGCCCATTTATAGGTAAAATGTTAAATTTAAATAGATTGGGAATGTTTGAAAATAAATACCGGGCTCTCTGGGTAAATCTGACTTGGAAACTATTGATATTCCCTGAGTGATTTTGGCTGGTGAATAACTATCGTGAGTATTAGGATGAAGACACATTTATCTCTATACATTAATACTAAATAATCTCGGTTCACATGTTACGCACTGGTACTTCCACCTTAATTCAGTAGGTAGATCATACTAAACAATAGTTTAGAAGCAGTATACCTGAAAAAAAGACGTATAGACACAAACGTTAACTGCTCCATATCACGCCTTGAGAGATCAAAGAATGTATTTGTCCCAAAAAATATCTACTTTGCAAAAACCGAAAAAAAAACGAACACGCAGTGCACTTTTGTACAAAAAGTTCTTGCGACATATATATTTATAAAATAATGCTCTATGGAGCATTTTTATTTATATTTTATTATGTTTTATTTAGCTAATGATTACTATGGTAATCATTAGCTAAATAAAGCATTACTATGGTAATCATTAGCTTTTTAGTAAAAATTAATAATAATATAACTATGTCAACTAATGGATATTTAATATTATGTTTTTATTAATTCTAATTTACCTATGACATTGACGTTTTCTATGGAGAATTTTGTGAAAAGTAATATGCATGCAATTAATTTTGTGTATATTTTTTTGATGTCATAATTAAAATAAACTAAATTTTGCCGGTAATATTAGACACTTCTAATGCATGTTTTGTATATCTCTATTTCAGAAAACAAGGTACTATCATACATTTATACCTATTTCAAACATATGAACCGGCAGCATATGGCAAGAGTTGTTGTTTTCAAAGCTTATTTTTTAATATTATTTAGTACTGATTTTTCAATCCCCAGTTAACAGTAACTGTCAAATAAATGTTAGCTCTTTCCTTTTTTGACTGATGACCAGCGATTAGGATGGTAATACTTTTAACTGATGAATACTTTTAACTGAGGATTGAAAAATAAGCCCATAAAGGAAAAAAAACTATTATTAGTGTGAAAAAACTTTGGTAAACAGTGCACTGTTGTAAACAAAAAATATATCAAAATTTCTCATTACATAATCAAATTAGGGATCAACTAAAGTCTATGACCAAAACCACCAATTTCATAGGTAATGACCCAATAAATTAAAAATATATATTTCGAACAACTTATCGAGAAAACAATATTGACAGCTTAGATAGAAGAAATAACCCTGTACGTGTGCCGTACCGGTACCTATAAAACAGAAGTTATTTGATTTGGCAGTTGACGTCTGTCAAGTCATATTACAATTTGGGCTCACGGAATTCCCATTTCACACCTACGCCGTGTGTTGTTCCTACTCTCACCTTACTTAGTAAATACAAAGTGTATGAGTAGGTACCAAAGAATGTAGGTACCTAAGTAAGTAGCTTTACGAAATCTCTTACCAGTAATGCATAGTGACCTTTTTCTCCAAAATATATCGAAAGCTGAGGATTTTCTTAGGTTTAAAAGGTTATCATAATTTCAATTTACGACTATTGTGTGTAGCATAATAAATAATAAAACGTATAGATTGTGGAGTTTAGTAAATTAATTTTGTTCGTAAATACAATATATTTACTGTTTCTACAGTTCATTACAATCATCAATATTATCAAGATAATGTAATGTAATGTAAAAAAAAAATATTATCAGAAAAATGTTCCCATTCGGAGTAGTATTCCGATTAGGCAAAATAGGAGAAAAAAAAAATACTATATTCAATTGCCTCTTAAACCACACCCTGTCTTAAAATACTCAAGATAAGGAGTGCCTTTTAATCCCGACTGAGTATCGGTCAAATACTGTTAAGACTGTTATATCGGTCAAAGATATAAGAAATTCTGTACCAGTTTTTCACCTAATTGCGTTTTATGTGTAAAAATTATACACCTAACCTTGTTTTGTTATTTAGGCACCAAAGGTCACCTCATAGAAAGCCTCATTGAACCTGACTGTTAACCCTGTGCACGAGAGAAATATAAAAAGATTACGTCATTTAATGGTAAAAACCTTTCAATACAGATTGGGCAGTATAAAGTGTTATCACGTTATTCGGCAGTATAAAGTGTTAGGATTATCACGCAACTTGCAAAATGTTAACCTTTTGACAGCTATAGTCACATTCAAAAGTGATTATGACAATGACAATTTTACCTTTTCCGATTGCTAGCTATTGCGCTTTTGGTGACAGTAGGTAGGTCGACAGGCATCACTCTTTCACTGTCAGCGAAAGTGTTACTTAAATTACAATTTAATAGGTACCGTAACATTGAATAATATGTACCCATTTCAGAACGTATGTTTAAGTCACAAATATTAAAATTATTAGTTTATTTTTAGAATCCTCCGTACCTACAATTAACCAATTGGAACCCTATATAGACCACTCAGAAAATATTTCTAAGTGACGGTGGAAACCAGATTACAAGAAATCTCTTTTACTATTTGTCATTTTGACATAGCTATTTCGTGTATGAAACATACACGTTGGTATAGGCAATTTCACACATCCAAATCAAGTACTAATTGCAAGAAATGTAGTGAATGAATGAATGACTTGCGTCAAAATATTGAAGCAAATCCCTTGAACAAACTTTTTGGTCAATCTTAGAGTTGCAATTGGGTTTGCTGTCAATACGAAAAAAGAACACTAATTTCAATTTCCCCGTGTGTTTACAAGACATGTTGATGTGTGCGTGACCTGAACTCTCGTGGAACTATCTATAGTTACTCGTACGCGAGATAAGACATACCAGGGTAACTGGGTGCTTAGACAAGTTGCCAATCGCTAACGCTTAATCGTCAATCGTAAACAAAAGGCAGCTAACTGTCTTTGTGGCACTAATATGAAAGACTGACAGAGAGTGAAAACTACGATACGCTACTAAGCGTTAGCGATTGGCAACTTGGCTAAGCATCCTATGCGGTCACCGGAGCGGGGGCTGCACTTTCTTTGGGCGGCCTAATGTTTCGATGCTGTACGTTACTACTATTTATTATACTGTGGTTCTAGAGCTCGAGCTGATTGAGCAAACATAAACTACTGTTTCACTTACGAAGGCCCCAAGTCCCAATATCCGAGGGAGTCGAGGAAGTAAGCCTGCATGTTCCGCACAGCTTCAGCGCAGCTCTGGTCAGTGCTGCATGTGGGACTGACGGTGTGCATGATGATGACCAGCCCCACGGGCCGAGGAAGGTACTCCACGTGGGTCGCGGCTAGGCCATCCCATTCCTTCTTCGTTACTACGCCGCAGTCTAAAAAATTGATTGTATGGTGAGAATACGGAGCGAGCGAACTACTCTAGAGGTGTCCGTTTTACAATAAGTTCTTATTGTAGGTATTGATGACAAAGGAAATAAAGGGGTATAGATTCCAAAACCAAAACAAAATATACAAAACGTTATATTTTTGTATAACAATGTAAATTTTTGTGTTATAACTTTTGACACTGATAAAGGCGATAAATTCAAATTTTCTATGAGCGATCAACAATACGAGCCTAATATTGAACATATATCTTTTTATTAGGGCCTTAACTATGTACAGTGGCGTTCAGAATTGCATGGACGATTTATAAATATTCATTTATAAACTGTCCATGCAATTTTGAACCCGAATACAATGTTTTTGCAATCGATCTGCAAGATAAAGTCCAGGGGTGCGATTTTTGACTCTCACCAGTGACTTATTCTCACCGAAAACCAGTGATTTCCCTTGAATTCGTATTTTTGAAATGTCATCGGTGACTACAATTGTCATGTCATACCTATGATTTCGCTTTACGAGTGCCCCCACCCACTCTATTTGAAATCACCGTGTGACTATTTTTGACAGTTGACGTAGTGACATCTGCCATCTTTCAAAACTCTAGTTTTCTTTTCAAATGACATTGACACTACGTTTTAAGGTCTCTGCCCACTAGACCGTAGCATACCATGACCGTAGCATGAACGTATCAGACAAAAAAATATTCTTTGTATGGAAAAGTATGAGACTATGCCCACTAGGACGTTCCGTCGCCGGCCAACACCGTCGCGTGCCATGCATGGACCGGCAAGAATTGTCGGCGAGAATATTTTGCCGGCCCCGACACGCTACGTGCATGGCACGCAACGTTGCCGGTACGGTGTGCGCAGGCGGCGAAACGGTGAGCATACGGGTTCTATTTACATTTTTGTATTGTATTTACAAATTTTATCCAAAACTCTCCAAATTTTTCACTTTTGATAGTGAGCAATAATTTTCTTATGGCGAGACAACGGAAACAATATAATCAGCATCGCTATTTTCTGAAAAAAAACTTACTTAATTGATTGTGTGAAACCGAAGATTTTCATCGAGATTGAAAAATATTACTTCGTTTCTTACAAACAAAATCAATTTTGAAACAGTCATATAACTTTGTTTCTTTTTTTACATGGTAAGAACCATGCTTTTGATGTGGCTTTCTAAAATAAATTTTATTGGTTTTAGATTTTTATTACAATATGTACACAAAATCGATATCTTTTTTTTCGAAAAACCTATGCTCTTTAGCAGCTGCTTCATTGTTGTTTAAAATTAATTATTGTTCCAAAACTATTAGAAAAATAATCAAACAAAACCAGTACTTGACGGAGTCACATTGACAATCATGACAAGAACATATGTAGGTACTCTTATAATATAGACAATATATTTACCAATTCCAAGAAGTTTTAGTTTAATATCATAGGTTACACTTATCAGTGTCTAGGTTACCTAGACAATGATAAGTGTAATATAATACTATAAAATGATAAATAAACACATTTCGCCATATAAATGTATAAGTAGCATAACTGACGATTCGAAAGTGCTTGTTGCTAAGCCTACTAAATAAATAATTTTTGATTTCGACTTGACTCAGTAACAACTCTAGTAGGTACTTCAATGGATTTCGATTGCAGTTTACGATGTCTGCTCAGAAAAATAGGTGTAGAAATAAACTCATAGGAAAATACTAGCACAGCGATAGTAGTCTAAAGGGCGCGAAAACAATTTGCAACTGATAAAACTGTGACAACGGAACAATAACGACGGATATGAATCGCTCATACTACGGGGATGATACGTAATTGCGACGCGGTTGATACGTGGTTGCGACGCGGATGCAACGGTCACTAAACGGGCTTAGCACGGACATGAAACGATGTACGTACGTTATAGTGGGCATAGTAGTCCGTGTCGTCTCACATTCCGTGTCTGATACGTTCATGCTACGGTCATGGTATGCTACGCTCTAGTGGGCAGAGACCTTTACGTTCGACCGCTTTGACAGAACCTAATATGAATTATAGGTAGTACGAAAAATAAAAGTCAGTACTAAGGGCAACATTATTACATCTACGTAAAAAGGAACGTAACAGGATAATTGTCTATGACTGACATTGTACAATTTTTGCATGTTGGTAAAGAACGTGTGAGATTCAAAAATGCGGAATTTGGGAAACAGTGACGTCATATCACATGTGATAATTTTAGTCACCAGTGATCTCAATATCATCGGTGAGATTCAAAAATCGCACTCCAGACGGTAAGGAATTTCGAAGAATTCGAAACTTTCGTTTGAACAACGTTCTCGATGGTTTGCATGCGAACTAATCATTTTAATCTTGTGATTCATTATTGTATAATATAAACAGTGTTATTTTAACGTTAAAAGATTTTTCCAAATAATATTACGGACTTGTAAATAAAATATCCCTATCTTACGTAGGTATCCTTTATTAGAAAATACAGGGTGTATTTGCTAGACTAGGCTTGTTTTCTTATACTTAAATATTAATGTGATCATTTGAAAAGTCTTTACGAAAATATTTCCAAGAATACTGACATCCAGACATCAGACATCCCATTTCGTTCTTTATTACTTTTTTACTTGACTGAGAATGATATTCGACCTACGTATACTTTACTAATCTCTTCGAATACCGACATAACTTAAGTGCAAAAGCGTCTAGTGCTGTAGCAGGATTTTGTTCAAATTTTAAAATATCTATGCCGTTACTAATCATCACATTTAAAAGATTAAAAACCAACTTTAACCGATTTTTCCAAGACCCTACCTCAGACCCCGATTTGGTGGCAGCGGGACAATTTCAGGATTCCCTTTTGTTTAAAAAATACTTTAAAATTGGTTCACGACTCTGGGAGATAACGATTTACATATTTACAAAAAAAATCTGTCAAATTGAGAACATCCTCCTATTTTTAAGTCGGTTAAAAATCAAATCACAAGCGTGGAAATCGTCAATTCTTTTTTGGCCTACCTCTAGGTCTCTTGCTGTTGTTGGAACCTATGTAAACTACCATGTTCTATATCATAAACTTATTTGTATGACTGGTTGTTTGTGTAGCAACGGATTTTGAATGCTTTGACTGTTCCTAACACTTCACTCATCTAAGCCACGGAATAAACACGCTTTTATATAATTCGAGCAGTTTATTTTCTCTAATATGGTAGCAGAGCGTGGTTATTATAGAAGTTAAATGTATACTATGAACATATAGTTTTAAGGGGTGGTGTTG
>JALPQI010013391.1:0-40233 GCA_025490895.1 Thaumatotibia leucotreta | reverse complement strand
TGAATAGGCTACTTGACCCATTTTTAAAGTTTGTCGTATCTTATTAATCAATATCAGATTAACGGAAAAAATATATAAATATATAAATATATTTTTTCACGACCTAGAAAACCGCAAAATTATAACTTAAAATTTAAACTTTCGTTACCGCGCGAAAACGATACTAAGGTGTGAAATCGAATTGGAGATCAAAAATGTAAACAAATGGGATACCACCACAAAAAAATAATCACGAGATGGGGGTAATCTAAAATCATTCAAATACTTATAAAAAATGCGTATTTACAGTCACTGACGGCACATAGAATTTTTAATTATTTTACAAATTTTTAATACAAAACATTAAGCGAAATATACAATTTTTTAATGATATATTGCGCTACTTTTAATAAAATGTAAGGTGTTTAATTTATACTACTGGCAATGATAAGAAATCTTAAACATTCGGTTCGCAGTTATAACAATAACTAGTTTATTCGTAATTTAATACGGTAACTACACTAAGAACCATTTATAACTATGTACTTAAAAAAATCAAAACAAGAGGGTGCACCAAATGACTGTTTTATGAATTCATAAAAACTCCTAAAATTTAGCATTACAAAGTACATTAATACAGATTTTAGTATTTTTACCTACAAATCAATCATTTTCATATTTTAATCGAAATGGGTTCGATCGTAACTAAAATGAAGACTGGAATTCGTTCCCCGACTATCCTAAAGATTAAAGTAACACGACATTCGTTTTCAAACATTGATTATGTTGATTATTTACATCATTCTAGCAAATTTTCTAGGTTTTATTTTTGTAATCAGGAACCGTGGACACTCAGACGTATGTTTTTTATTGTCATATCCAACAATATGTTAACGATTGTGATACTTTGTGTATCGAACATGCTTTGACTTTCGCGTATCTACATCTACACATAAAACATTGTCTTAGGTTTAGTACCTGTAAGGATAGTTGTTAGTGTAGATATAAATAAAATAAAATAAAAAACCAATCTCAAAATGCGACGTTAATTTAGAAAGGTGTTAAAAACTACATTCGATCTAAAACGTTGAATACCCCTGGAATGTCACTTTAACATTGACTTTGTAATGTCATGTCATTGTCATAGATTGTTTACATTTTTGATCTCGAATTCCATTTCAGAGCTTAGCCATGTTAATGCTCAGATTATCTGTGGCGTGAAGTCACTCAAACCGAAAACAAACATTTGACATGTCACTTATGTTATGTCCTTATGTCAATGTCACAGCAAAGCTACGTGCCTACATGTCCATGGCGAATTTCACTCGTATAAGATTCGACATGCAGTTAGTTTAAGATCCTATGACGTCACATCATTTCCGACACCGTTTTCAGAGTACGAAATTAAAAAAATAAAACAAATTTTTCAATAAAAAATATGTACCCATCAAACACTTTTCATACACCGTAATCGAAAAATATTGATCTTTTCAATAAATACTACAGAAAATAATAATTTTTTGCACTAAATTTGTTATGAGTCAAGTAGCCTATTATGATTATGTATAGTTCGAGAAATATAAATTGAATGTTTATTTTTACTATAATGTAGGTAGACAGTTACCAATTTATATTTCACGAATTATACGCTTAATACAGTCGCCATCAGATACACCGGAGTGGCCACGGTTCTCAAAAACCTCTGAACACGCACTCTAACGCCATGAAATTTAGAAGCTTGCTCCGTACCCTGGCCGCTCCGATATACATATCGAATGGTTTGCAGTCACCAGGCAAGTGTGATGTCATGAAATAATTCAAAACACATTCAGCTTTACCTTGTCTAAAAAGTTATTTTGCGCCAGTATTATTAAAAAATGAGATTCGCTTCAAATATTTTTCATAACGTAAACAGCTCCACAACAATACCTACATAGACGTGACAGAACTAAACAAGAAGGCTTTCCATTAAGGTGCGAATGAATATTTTGGAATTTCACAAAATGGATGACGCTCAGTCGTCGTGTCAGAAGGCTTTTGTTATCTGCGCGTTATTTTTCAGGGGTTTTGGATTCCGTGGACAAAGCGGGCCGCATATTTCACTAGGCTCTAATCTCGTTAGTAGCTTACAGAGTTTAAGCAAGTTTTTACACTTTCGCCCGTTTTTTTTTTCCGTTGATTTATTCGACCCGGTTCAGCAGATATTTTAGCAGCAATTAGGTAGGTACAGTCGACGTCAAAGATATCATTACGGTCCAGTTGCCAAAAATATATAAATGGCGAGCTTAACGCCTTAAGGCATTCTCTACCAGTCAACCATTGGGCTAAACAGAAAGCTTTGGTTTGGTGCAGTGTTTAAACTTTTGTGATATTGATTAAAGAATAAGTCAATTATTATTTTATATAAATACAATACTTGAACTTACACAAATACAAAATATAAATACATATTATTTACACAGCATTGTAATGATATCTTTGACGTCGACTGTACATAACGGTTACTGTGTACCTATCTATTTAATATTTTTGTACCAGAATATACCAATTATATGTGTATATACTACTTGCTACCTATGTATGAGGGATTGCGAGGCCGCCTAGGTCTAACATAACGAAAAATGTCTGTTGTAGGTAATTATAATTGATATTTTTTATACCTAACTCAATCAAACATGTGGTCCTTCTGATATGGATCAAAAATGTCTGTGGAATTTCCGAGTTACATGGCAATGTTGATTCTCGTACATTTATTTATTTTGCGAGAAAGTCGTCAGCTCTTCGGATGAGAGTTATATCAAACAAACAAGCCGCGATTATGGTGCCAATTTTTCAGGTTTTAACTAGTATCTACTGTTTTTTTGCAATTAATTTTTTACTAGTGTTTGATGGATTAATGTTGATACGCAGTAACGTAATGGCCAAAAACAACCAGTTTATAAAAAGTTGGTACCTAAAAACTTGAGTGAGATTGACAACGAAAACTTTTTAACGAGATCAGTTGCATTTTGACTTGATCTGCTATTCAGGACTAAAGAAAGTTCACACTAGAGACATCGTTAGGGTTACATAAAAATATTACGGAAATACAAAATAAAATAAAACAAGTACCCGTTCCGAAAACCTAGAAATATATACATCATGTACTTGTACGTACATCTACTATACCCAAAACTTATAAAAACGGCGGCAGTCCAAAAAGTTACCCATTAGCTTATTCTATTGGTGAGATATACATATATTATGCTATATTTTAGTATATAACGTTATTATCAAAATACTCTTTGATATGCAATGTCATTTCACATCTACTCGTACTAGCAGTCCTCAGACTGTAAAGTATCAGAAGAACAACTGACAGACTTGGCAATTTGACGTAAAAATAAACAGAACAAACCATTTTTTTCTTATCTTTGGCCTATGCGGCTTTGCAGTAATTGGGTTTGCGAGGACAAACCCTCATACAATAATTACTGCAAAAGCCGGGAAGTAAGGTCTTGCAGGCCGAATAGATACATGGACGAGTATATATTATGGAGATATGAGGCCTACAAGACTTTTCCCAGCTTTTCGTTTGCCCAGCGTGGTGATAATGGGCATTTACCTCCTAATGCGTCTACTATACGCATAGTTAATAGGTGAGGCCTACGTCTAGCAGTGGACTATCATAGGCTGATGATGTGAAGCCTTTTCCCGGCTAAAGCTTGTGTAGTGCTTTTCTCAAACTTGTAATGAAATAAAAAAATAAATGTTACTATAGGTAAAAAACTTAAGTAAGTCACCTGTTGTATGCAGTAGTGACCTATTCAAATAGATAATACATGCTTAAAACGCGAACACAAACAAAACAAATGCCTATATGGATAGATTACAACCACATACAACAGGAGCTTTTGTTAAGTTTTTCACCTATAATCAGTTCCATGTATTCAAGTCTGTCATACTTTGACGTTTAAAAACAAAAGAAAGGTGCTTTGTAGGCTAAGGCCTGACATTTTGTATGAAATTCCTTTAAATCATTATTCGCTCGTAGAACCCGAAACTTACTTCCTTGATTGATTTGAGGTACGTCATGTAAACATTTCCTTCATTGCAAGTTTGAGAAAAGTATATAATTGTACAATTCTTGTACAGTCGAGTTCATAAATATATGAGCAAAACCAAAGCTTCAAAAATATATGAACATAAAAATATACATATGGATCTGAACAGATTTAGCAATCATAAATATGTGTGCATATTACCTGTCATATTATTTTATTTTATTTTCTTTATTGGAGAATTAACAGAAGTAACATATTTTTAATGTTGTAGCCTTGGATTTGCTGATATATTTATAAACTCAATTGTACAAAAATATTAAATAAATACATATTAGTATTTTCTATCTCTTTGAGGTAATTTATGTACATGTTTTTTGTACAAAGCCTACCAAGTTGGTTTCCCAGCGTTTGCAGTAATATACTTACTACATCATTTTACTTCTTGTAGGGCTAAAAATTTGATATATGATGAAGTTGACACTGGTAAAGTAATAAATAAATATATTGTTACAGGAGATGGAGACATCTTTGGATGATGGTGTGGGCGATATCATTGGCAGTCGATAGCAGCTCGGGCGCCGAGTCTATCTGCCCTGAGGAGTGCCGGTGTCACACGCACTACGACGCAGAGGAGGGGCACGAACTGCGCGTCAGCTGCACGCGAGGGGGCATGCGCGCCGTGCCCGTTGACTACCTCGACCGCAACGCGGAGATCCTAATAATTTCGGCACCACACGACCGGCCCAACTTCCTTACCATCGGGCCCATCTTCACTCAACCTACTCCTTTTGCGAACCTCCGCCAACTCCATATCGTCAATTCAAACGTACCGTCAATAGGCCAGTACTCCTTCTGGGGGCTCCAAAATCTGCAACTCATCAATTTGACCTATAACAATTTAACTGGCATAGGGACCGATAACTTCCGAGGGCTCATTAATCTTACCGAGCTACACCTCGACCACAATCATATAGCGACAATGCCGAGTGAGACTTTCAGACACCTTACGTCTTTGAAGATATTAAATCTGGCAAACAATGAAATATCCACCCTAGTGCCTCGACTTTTTCGAATGCTAGGCAAACTATATCAATTGGATTTAAGTTATAATCCTTTAGCTGACTTGAATCCTGAAGTGTTCAAAGACATACAACGCTTAAGAATATTCAAGTGCAGAAAATGTCTTTTACGTAGAGTCAATACACAGATTTATCACTTGATTCCTCATTTGGAAGAGTTAGATTTAGGCGAAAACCAATTCAAATATCTTACTTCAGATGAGTTTATAAGTCTTAAGAAATTGAAGAAAATGAGACTAGACGGGAACCAATTGTCGGTGGTGGTGGACAACATGTTCGGGCGCAACCGAGAACTGAAGGTGCTAACCCTGGCCCGCAACCGCCTCGCGCTTTTGGCGCCCGCCGCGCTCACCAACCTCACCTCGCTTCTCCATCTGGATATCAGCCACAATAAAATAGACAGGTTCCATCTACAGACTTTTGCGCCTCTTGTAGAATCATTGAAGACTATCAATTTCAGCGGAAACAACCTGCCCTTGAATGAAATAGCGATCGCTCTACAAATACTACCAGAAATTCATGGCGTAGGACTTGCTAATCTTTCCCTGGAAACTATACCACCAAATTTCTTTACATACAATGAGCATCTCATATCTTTGGATATATCATGGAATAAAATAGCAAAATTTCCGTTTAAACTTCTGACGAAAACTAAATTTTTACAAAGGCTAGACATCTCACATAACAAGTTACAAACATTAAGTGATCAAGATTTGCAAAGACTTGAAGCCATAGCGCAAGTACATTTGACTAAAAATTCATGGCATTGTGATCAGTGTTCGGTCGGTACCATGCTTGTGTACATGTCTACTACAGTTCTTAATTCTACAATAAGAAATCTCAAGTGTTATTCTCCAATGCGATTACGAGGGACTGGTTTTGCGAGTTTGAGTTTCGATCAGTTGGATCCGTGTCCTAGCACACATGAAGCGCAAATGAGCGTCATAGCAGGGTTGATGCTACTGTGTGTCGCAGTGCTGGCCGCTGTGGCTGCAGCGTTGTGTTACTCGCGGCGTCGCGCTGCACATTATTACACAAACGAGGAGAAGCGTCGAGAGCACGAGCATGATCACCCGGAGGAGCTGTTGGGGCGCACCGAGCTGGGGAGTGTGGCGACAATCCACGCACCTTACCACCTGGTGTCGAAGGGCAGCTAACGGCGAGCTGCGACGCCCGCGCCGGTGCGCCCGCCCCGCGCGCACCTCTCGCAGCTGCCACCTCGGCTTGAGCCCCTGGCCTCAGTCTCGACACCGGCGTTGGACTCTCATCCGCTGCATTTCTTCCCTCCACCGCCAACGCCACTCCTAGAACCTGCTCTTTCGAATGATATGTGATATGAATACCAAGACGATCTTGTGTAAAGCCAAAGATTATAAGCGTCCTATGACTTTCGCTAAAAATACCAATAGGTTCTAGATTGGACATTGTTGATATTGACTGTAGTTAGACATCGACATAAAAAATATCGAAAAATATTTTTCTACATCTATTTAGTATTTTATAGGCGAGTTTATCAGAGGTTTCCTGAAACAGGACGATAATTATATTATATTTAGAAAATTAAAACTGAGTTAAAGTATTTCATAGATTAAGCAAATTCTGTAAAGTAAAATTAGATCTAAGTAATAATTTACGTTAAAAACGTACATTTTACGTTCTTAATTAGTATTTGAGTTACCTCTGAAATTACAAAGGGTATTTAATTTCTAATTTTAAATCGGGGTAATGAGATGTATAATTGAAATCCTTATCTAAAAACCAGATAATAATAACTATTATCTTTTTTAAAGGCGTTGACGGATGGAATCCATAAAAAAATGTTGCATTATTTTCTCATTATAATATTCGTTTTCGCTAAGGTAATATGAACATAATGTATAGTTTTGTCAAGCAAAGACACGTTTTAATTAGTAGTTTTACTAATCTCAAGTTTCAACTAGTTTTGGGCAAGACTTTCAGAAAACTATTAGTCTTAACATTCTTAAGCGGTACGTTTTACAGCAAACCTTCACGGTAACTTAGGGTAGATGTGTATATTGTAAACAAATCGTAAAATTACTTAATAAATAAAGACAGTTCGTTCTATTTTATTAAGTGATAGAAGGAGATTATCAGGTAAATTCTGTCTACAAAAACTTTTTTAGAGTTCAATAATTAAAATCATACTATATATAGGTTATACTAAGTTCACAATTGCAAGAAGACATCATTGAATAATTTTACACATAATGCAATGAGTCATAAATTAAGATTTAATGTCATAGTTCGGTCAAAATCGGATCCTACTTAACAACACACACACAGTACTCGTACAACACATAATAAAATAACACAGTGCTTCATGGCTTATATTATAACAAACAAAAGGTAAGTAATATTTGTTTATGATTAATCTGTTACATAAATAACGTAGAAATACACGTAGGTACGCGATGGAAGGTTAAGGGACGAGACTTATGCTTAAAACACTTTTTGCAAAGAACTTTATAGTTTTACGCATTGATTTCTTCGATATGCTTTTTGCTTTATGAATTACTTCAATTATGTTGTGAATTTCCAATAAGATCTCGCGGCACCGACAGTACAGTCGATTTGCAAGAATTACATCTTAAAAACTTTATGGATTATAATTGCTTAAAAAAATGTGCCAATTGAAGAGTGAAAAATGAGTATTTTGTATAAGTAATGAATACCAAGATGATCTTGTGTAAAGCCAAAGATTAAAGGCGTCCTATGACTTTCGCTATAAATACCAATAGGTTCTAACATTGTTCTGTTACTTATTATACAGTTCCTAAATATTACTGTTCGAATTATTCAAACACCCACTGTTCAAGTACATAACTTTGGAGAATTTGTAATCAACACACGATACTAGATTATTATAAATGTTTAAATTTTGATCTAATTAGATTGGCCTAAAAGATATTAGGGTGCTTCCTTGGTGTGAATTATGCCCTGACTGATTTGTTGTTCATGAATTCGATATTCAATGGAGTGCAAACTGCACAACAGTGAACTTTTTTTGCAATTTATTAACTTTAACTCGCGATAACATTTTTGTAGCTAGGTAGCCTTAACTTAACAAAATAATCGACAATTATATTTTATACTATAAAGTCGTCGGGTCAGTTAATTGAAGATTTTTTTAGTATCTCCAGACTCTATTAAATTACTTCATAGAAAACATAAGTTGCAGGGGTATTATACCTCACTGTAGTGCAAGCAATATAAACTCCTTCAAGCAATAGCAATAGCATTTTCCATTGAACAAGGTGTACGTTAGAATAAAACATTTACTACGGCTACATAAAATTCTTGGAATAATTATTATAAGCAAGTAACTCGGCATTAGTACCTTACGTATATTTGCATACCTATAGGTACAATTTTACGATGGTTAATCAAAAATCTACTAACTACCGCTCTAATAAACGAAATGGTACCAATAAACAAAACTGGGTTTCAGTGTCACGTCAATCACGTTGTATAATATCAGTAAGCTTATTACAATGGTAAAGTACAAATAGCACTAACAATAAAGCACGATCATCAGTCTTCTCTATTACCGACCCCCGATCGATTGACGCTAACATGCAACAATGTAATTAAATAAAGCTCGTGGTACCCAATAACTAAAGATCGATTTTTAAGGCGGATATCTAATTGTATGATGCAGTATAATAGCCTTGAAGAGTGAGATCGTTATTTATATATTTTTGACTATGCTCGGGAGTGACACGTGTACCCAGAGTACCAAAATCAGAACCGGAGTAAAATTAAATTGATTTGGGTTAATTGGGTGACTTATCGAAATCATTATCTTCATATAATTTAGGTTTTAATTAGAAACTACTCAACGTATATGATGTATATTATTATCGAGCAAATTTTATCCAGTTTTATGTGCCCATTTTAACATAAATCTGTTTTCCAATGTGTGCGTGGATAGAACACTAATTCGACCAAACTTGAGGTACGTAAAGCCAATATGTTCTACGTCTACGCTTACAATATTATTAAGAACCTTGGGAAGGTTGTAGCGCTATTCTACATTATTATTAATGTTTCAATATTAATAACAACTTGCCCCTGTAACGAAACTGCCACTCATTGATGCCACTGAAATATTTTATAGACGATCGTAAAAGTGCCCGTAATCCGCATGGAATTGGTGTTTGTTTTTTCCGAATTTATCGTATGTGTTGACATCACATTAATTATGTGAACGTGTTTTTTTGTCGATGAAAATAACAAAAACCCTAAGCTAGGACGCGTCACAGTTCAGAACTTGACGTTAAGTATGTTACACTTGCGGCAATTCATTGACAGTACGGTCAAACTTTACAATAATTTTATCCTAAGCTCGCAAAGCAAGTAGTGTATGAATTTGTATGATTTCATCTCAATTTAGCCTATAAACATTTACGAGAAAAAAACCTTCTTACTAACTTCTTTTTTTGCTTTAGGTAGACCAATGCATGAAAAAACAATAAATAGGTAATGGATTTTATGATGTGGCTCCAAGAGATTCACAAATTATATGGTAGTTAGTCCTTTTATAGTGCCTACGAAAAACACACGCTGAAATTGTCTGAACGTAAGATGGCATCACGTCTTTTGATATTTGCAGTTACTTACTTGTTTATTTATTACTTTGTTCCACGATAGCATAAAGTTCGCTCGATAGAATACCGTATCGACAACATTACAAACCGGCTTCACCTTGAATTGAAGTTTATTTGTTTTATCTGGAGGGCTACAGTTTTGTTCCTCTTACCTACTTGGTTTGCAATCTTAGTTATGTATCCGTAGCTTATAAAGAATGCTAAACATGTATACCTCAAGGAACATAAAATAAAATACCTATTGAAATGTTATTGTATTCTACCCGTGTTGTTGTTTTCCAGTTATTTTACATGCTATTAAAATTTATATCTTCACACGTGTTCTAAAAATCTTTAATCTTATTTGAATAAGGTCAAGTTGGGTGTAGAAATAGCGAAGAATGTGAAACACTGCATATATTTCCCATGGGAAAACTCAGAGCGATGAAAGAATCATATTTATATATTGAAATATATGGTTCACTTACCCAAATTGTCCTTAGAGTAAAATATGAACCTTCGCACAGTGGATCGAAATGAATAAAAAACGGACATTCGCATTTTTTTCTAGAAATCCTATTTTAATAAATGCTCTTCGGTTGGAAATGATGTGAGGAATAAAAAATGTTATATAACATTTTTCAAAATGAAGCTTATTTTAAGCAGAAAAAAATAAAATGTGTTTCATTTGTATGAAACTGAAAAATAGGTATCTTATTATAAGAAAACCGTTACCGATCCCGCTTTCAAACCTTTATAATATCATTGTCCTACTTTAGAACAGTAGAAAATAGTTAAAACCTTATCTCAGTAGGTGCCCGTTATTGTTTTATAGTCCAATCAAAAGTCAGTAAATACAACATTTTCTTAGTTAACTATTTTTTTTATTTTCATTCTAAATACGGTATATTTATGACAATTTAGTATAAAAATAAAATATTTATGACATTTTCATACAGATAAATACAAGTTTTCCCAAGAAAATGGTTAAAAATTAAGACATTGAAATCAATCATTTATTGCGATGTTTTTACTAACTATGGCAGTAACAAAATTTTTAAATATACTTGAAATCAACAATTACAATGTAATTAAATATTTATCAAACGGGTTACTCACGTAATTTAAAGTCGATAATTGCTCGACATGTTTCGGATCCTCATCATGGAGTACCATATAATTATGTTTGAGTCTCACGTTCGTTATAATTCTAAAATTACAATGTAAGTTGTAAAAAAATACATTGTATCTTAGATCTATTTTATTCACCACCTTCTTCTACACTTTCAAACGTTTCTATATTTTCAGCATCATCACTGCCATCAGTGCTTATGTTTTCTATTTAAAAAAAAGTAAGTATAGTGCTGCACTGATAAAATAAAAAAAATTAAAAGGCATTTTTTATTTACTTATGTAGTTATTGTTGATTTCAAGTATATTTTAGCTATATGTTTACTATCAATAAAATCACCGCAATAAATGATTCTATTTCCATGCAATTTTCTTATAAAAAATTGCATTTATTCTTAATAAAATGTCACAAATATTTTACTTTTATACTAAATTGTCATGAATATACCGTCTTTTTAACGAAAATAAAAAAATTGTTAACTAAGATAATTTTTGTATTTACTGACTTTTGATTGGACTATAAAACAAAAACAGGCACCTACTGAGATAACGTTTTAACTATTTTCTACTGTTCTAAGGTAGGACAATGATATTATAAAGGTTTGAAAGCTGGATCGGTTACGGTTTTCTTACAATAAGATAACTATTTTTCAGTTTCATACAAAAAAATCTATTTAATTTTTTTCTGCTTAAAATAAGCCTCATTTAGAAAATTTTTATATAACATTTTTTATTCCTCATATCATTTCCAACCGAAGAGCATTTTTTAAAATAGGATTTATAGGAAAAAATGCGAATGTCCATTTTTTATTCATTTCGATCTACTGTGCTTCGCGAGTACCTTGAATAGCAGCTGGTATTAAAAAACGAAATATAGTTAAATTCTGGTCTTTATTACAAGCCAAAAATAAAACTACTTTCCTATTCAATTTCAAAAATATGTCTTGTCCGTGTGTAATGTACATAAATATATATCAATACATATACTCGTACATCTATGACTCCAGAAAATATTCACATTACATAACATGGGATCCTAATCGAATATCTCCGATTTCGTAAGAGTAGGTTTCTATTGACTAGGCTACAGGGGCTGTTTAGTTTACAAAACCTAAAGTATGAAAATTATTACCATAAAAGGGGTAAATACTGTAAATAGGCATGACGGGGTAAATAGGGATGTAGAGTAGACTGGATCTTTTAGCTTGTGACTAACAGTCCAGTTTAGCACAGCAAATTTTTTCATGTGTTATTCTAAACAGGACTGTTTGTCCTGGGCTAACAGACCAGTTTACTCTACATTCCTATTTACCCCGTTTTATGGTACTTTATTACCATTTACAGGGGTCCGTCGTTTTCATGCAGATGACGTTAATTTGACGTCTAGCTACATATCGATGATTATTGCAAATAAACTAAACTCATTGCGAAATTTCGAACATTTTTTTTTGTTTTGGTATATCTAATCCCTTTTTTTGGTACCTCTTTAAATTGGCTTCACAGTCTTTAACACATAATTTATAATTAATGATTGACTATCAAAACTGAGATCATCCGCAGCAGAACCAAAGTAACCGAAATAGCTCTCCGAATCGCTAAACTGAAGTGGCAGTGGGCGGGGCACATTCCATGATGATATATTATCAAAACTTTTCAAATTGCAACCTTACTGTACGCACATGTTGTGACGACATTGGCACCAAATGTACGAGCTCGTGTTACTAAAAACTTGAGCCTACTATTACTACATAAACTACTCGATAAAAGGGATGACATTATGCATTACGGCTTTAATTATACAACGATGTCCATATTTTATTTTTTACTAGTTTGTTTTGTAGATATTAAACCAATAAAATAATTAAATAAAATAGCTAAAAATAAGCAAATAAGAGATGTCATTGAACAGTTAATTGTATTATAAATATAGGTCCAAATACTAAAAAAACACAATTAAAATTCGCACATAATTTATTTGCGAGTTGTAGTTGGTTTGATGGCCAATTTATTATAACTTATAAATATGTAAACACAATATGTAAATCACTCTTTACATCACACTGAAATTAATTTGATGATATGTAATAACTAATATTAAACACAAACCGTTTTTCGGAGTTTTTCCGGTGGACAATCTAAAAGTTAAGGCCTATAAAGCTTGATTTTCTTATGAAAGCCTTTTCTACATTATTATATACTCCTTAATCATTGCGTTGAATGATAAAAATTATTACTACCTGTCCACAGGCTGTTAACTATCTACCACAGGAAAGTAAAAGTGCTTATTCAGCTGAACTGTAGACCCACACCCAGGAGTATAGTCATGATTTATATCATACAATTCAATAGGAAAGGAGTACCTTTTAATCAGAATAAAGGTTTAATAAGAAAATTAACTCTCATAGTCCTTAACTTTTGAAAAGTTCACCGGAAAAACTCATACACATCACATGATTTTATGTTTGATCCACATATATGTAGGTAGGTTTTTGAATCACCGTAGCATATAAAGGAAAAAAAATTGAACCTATTCTCGAGTACGATTAATTTATCACCCGTATTAGAATTACATACTGCATATTTATCGTTAACACGTCACTGTAGTATGTATGTAGGTACCTATACGGAACATCAGTTGCAATAGTAAAATGACTTAAGTATTCATTCAATCACACAATCTTAAAAAATGTACATGCTATCGCGAGGTGGATTGGGCACTGATGGAAAATACAAAAATATTTCTTACATTCACACTATACAATCATAAACACAAATGAGATCTTAATAGCTAAAAAGACAGCTTATAAGTCTAATAATAAAAATTAATTTTTATTTACTAAAAATGACATAGTCTTAAACATGATTGCATAACTGTATTTTTTGTTTAGGTCTATGTTTTGAGAGTTAATGTTGTGAAACTGAGAGTTCTGTTCGGAAATAAATTTTTAGGGTTTTAAAGTTTTGTAGGTGTTGCATTTGCCTCTTTCTAAATAGGCTCGCCTAAGGTAATTTTAATTTCCGATTGACTAACAAACGGATGAATATTTAATTAAGTAGTCTTGATAATGTACAGCCGTTCCTCAGGAAAACAGGTATTAGTTATTGACTATACAATAGACATCTATAGCCACTCCAATTTCTAAGTTCATATGTTATGCCATAGTAAGAATTTACTTTACAAAAGTGGATAACAACCTATATACGAACCGAAGTAACCGAACAACACTGGTATGTCGCATAGGCCTTGTTTCTCCAACACCGAAAAATATCTGTCAGGTTATGATAGCCGTCGGTTTCTTTCATATGACTGGGGAAAAGGATAGTGTTAATTTTATGTGAAGGATTTATTTATTCGAGACAGTGAAATACAGCGTTGACGCCGTTGCTATTATCAAACCGGAATCAGGGGATACGAAAATACTGTTGACTCAACAAATGGTACAACATGTACCAAGAATACACTTGTTAATAGATGTAAGGAGTGATTAATTAATCTATTGTCTGTAAGTCTCTGCACTTAATCTATGAATATATTATGAATATCATTTCAAATATGTCCTAGATTGACTTATACAATATTGTGTCAACAGTACTTTCGAATCCCATTCAAATCGCAGTTTGATTTTACCTCGCAAAGAGAAGTTAGCTTCATTAAATACCTTCTAACAGTGGCGCAGTGGCCAATCGCACAGCTAAAAAATAATAACTCTGCTTAAGTAACATAGTATTTTAAAAGAAAGAAACAACATTAAATGATAGAGTTAAAATTGACAACGACGTTCGAAAAAGATAGAATTGGTTATTGGTAAATAAGTACCCGCTTCAAAAAATACTAGCATATTTTTCCTTAACTCAACAGGCAGCTCATCAAAAGATTGGCGATTTGCGAAAGACAAGAGGGATCACATTTTAAGCTTTTAATAATAAATTTTCAAAAAATACCTAATTGACTGCAGCAGAGTCATGTGTGTTTTCAAATACTATGTATTTAAAAAGAGTTATTATTTTTTTAGCTATTCTTTCGATTGGCATCAGAAAAGTAGGGATGTTTGTCTTTCACATTTAAGACGGTTCGATTCCTAGACGAGGCAAGTCATTTTTTGAAAATCTTTAAATACAAAATTACTAACGTTTAAAAACAACATAATGTCTTATTAGAGCAAAATACACTAACTACGATATTTAAGGTATTTTCCCTTCATGTCCCATAAGTTTGGGACGTCCTGCATAGGTACTTTCATAGAGTTTCTAATCACAGTTTCGTTATACAGGGTGGCCCAAACCTTGACGTCAAAAAATTTTTTTTAGGTTCCTCACGTCATGGGCTATCAGAATATACCCCATGTATGTTAGCCGATTTTTTGTAGTTTTCGAGTTATGAATTTTTGAAGTTTTTTTTCTTTGAGAAATTCTGGAGTGAAGAAATTTATTATTAAAAAAAACTATTGGGATTTTTTAATAGTTTATTTTTGTAAAAGTATTACTACAAATAAAGCATTTCCTGACAAAAAAATTAGCGTCCTCACTTTCATAAAAATAGGATAAAAAATACCAAATTCAAAATTTTACGTTAAAAACGCATCAAAATAGCATTAATGTACGTAAATAAAAAAAATAAAACATATCCCAAGGATTTTTGGTATTCTAAAGCCTGCCCTAGACCTTAAGCCTTCGTAAAAGCAAAAAAAAGTGATACTTAATGATGAGGATTTTTCGGAGTAGTCGGTCAAATAAACTTAAAAAAAACTTCTAAATTTTTAATTAAAAAATAAAGTAAAATTTCGTATAATTACTACTCAAATTGAGTTTTCGTGGTATTTTCTGTCTTTGTTTATTGATAAGAACAACAAAACAGACGAAATTTTACTTTATTTTTAAATTAAAAATTTAGAAGCTTTTTTTTAAGTTTATTTGACCGACTACTCCGAAAAATCCTCATCATTAAGTATCACTTTTTTTTTGCTTTTACGAAGGCTTAAGGTCTAGGGCAGGTTTTAGAATACCAAAAATTCTTGGGATATGTTTTATTTTTTTTATTTACGTACATTAATGCTATTTTGATGCGTTTTTAACGTAAAATTTTGAATTGGGTATTTTTTTATCCTATTTGTATGAAAGTGGGGACGCTAATTTTTTTGTCAGAAAATGCTTTATTTGTAGTAATACTTTTACAAAAAGAAACTATTAAAAAAACCAAATAGATTTTTTTTAATAATAAATTTCTTCACTCCAGAATTTCTTAAAGAAAAAAAAATTCAAAAATTCATAACTCGAAAACTACAAAAAATCGGCTTACATACATGGGGTATATTCTGATAGCCCGTGACATGAGAAATCTAAAAAAAATTTTTTGACGTCAAGGTTTGGACCACCCTGTATACATTACCCTTAATATGAAATGATGGTTATTTAAATAAAAATCTATGTAACTACGGAACTTGCTCTACTTTACTCGTAAAATGAAATAAAGATTGTAATATTCATTTATCATTTCGTGAAATTTATGCAGTATTAAACGTTTGAAAAATATGTCAATATTGGCTATTTTATTAAGATTTACCCCAATGCGCAGGATATTAATAAGAAAACATTTACACAAGTACAATTGTCTCTACAACTTTGTCATTTATGTACCTACAAGGTAAAATTATTTTACTTATAATTATCAGTGGATAACGATTAATTTACTTATAATTATCGGTGGAGTATTACTTTTATCACTGGATTTAGGAACACTCGATATGAAAATGTGAAGAAATGTGTATTTATTTAACACATTTATGCTAATACGCGTTTACGGTTTCTTTCGCTAGTTACTATCGTTAACTACCAATAAAACCAATAATATTAAGGTCGTATTAATGTAAAGATACATAACTACACTTCACTTAGAATTAAAAACGTGTACAGTGTACATGGACTAATGGACTTGGTTAATTATTAATTTATTTAAACCATTATGCAACTGTAAGACAAAACACCAAATAATTAAGCAAATAATATTATTAATAGAACAGTTAAGCGTAATCAAATACAAATGAAATAACCAAATAATATATCAAAGTAATTATAAGGAAATATTACCAGAGTATTAATTTTATGTGGATATTTATAATATTAGTCGGGGAGAAAAATATAATGTAAGTACCTAATCTGTTTATGTATCTTATTTGTACACGCACGAAAGTCGAGGATTTGTAAATAAGCTGCTAGGCACGCGGGCGTGGATCATATGAGGATGGTAAAAAAAGCGCTTGTGGCTTAGCGGTAAAATGCACGGCTGCTACACAGCGGTTGTGAGTTCGATCCCCGGCTCGTACCAATGAGTTTTTCAAAAACTTATGTACGAAATATCATTTGATATTCACAAGTGCTTTGCGGTGAAAGAAAACATCGTGAGGAGACCTGCATGCACCTGCGAAGAAATTTAAGGGTGCATGTGAAATCCCCAACGAGTACTAGGCCAGCGTTGGGACCACGCAAAATAGGCACGTTTGATGTCGAGTTGCGGAAAAATGGCCAGAATACAATAACAACAACAACAACAACAATGGTACCTACTCTTTTACATTGCTTTCGATACAAGCCCTGTGCACTATGATCATTTTTAAAAATGTTAACTTAAAGAATTCATCATTCCTTTATCAATCATAACACTGTAAAGTTATGATAAATAAGGTAGAGTTGGATAAAAATAAATAAAATAAAGGGTTTCTCCTCGACTGATTGTACCTATACATTATTTCACTAAATAGCAATAAAGTTGTATGTCTATTATTGTAGTATCACTGTACCAAGGATACCAAATGCAGTAGTTTGTGGTGAAGTATTTTGTGAAAATAATCATTGTAACATATTTGAAGATAAAACGTCTACAATTAAACACTTATAAATATTATGACACATCATATATTACGTCTTGTCCAATTTCTAATACGGAAAATACATTTAATTTCATACTAAGTTGATCAAAACCTGATGAATCATTAATTTGATGTGGATATTCGAATCCGAATCCGGTAGATAAAGTTGTCTATATCTGTTTGTCTATTTAATATTACTTGTACCTAAATACTCGTAATTATTCACTACCTACCTAAATACATTGAATAGTATCTGTTACATAGAATAGTACTAAATAATACCAATCTTTCTATTTGTCTGAATATCTGTAGTAATTTTGTACAGTCTTGGAAGTATATCTATGTGCAATAAAATTGTGTTATTGTAAGTCGCGTTTAATAAAAAGTAATATATTTTTGTTATTACATTCGTTGTAATATGAACATACAAATTTAATGTCGGTTGTTATAGTACCACCAAATTTTATGAAGGTTTTTGTAAGACTACAAGTTTACGTGTTTATATTACATTACAGAAGATTGTACCAAGGTGATTTCTATTTGTAGGTACTTGAGTGTTTTTCGTTGAATCAAACCAACCGAATATGTAAAATTAATATAATTTATATAATATTACATTAGCGGACATCTGTCGCTAAATCAGTAACCTGTGGGTTGTTTAAGATACTGAACAAACAGTATTTAGCTGACTTACATCTTACTGTATCGTGTCTTTGTATAATACTTAATTTCTATTGCTGTGTGTATGTATAGATTAATAAATATTAAGCCAGTACTTTTGCTCATATTTCGAATTGCACGTGGGGGCATTCAGTAAAATGTAACAATTTTGTTCTTAGTTTCAATAAATATATATTCGCGTGTCATATAAGCAAAAACGACAAAAAAATGTGTGTTTATTTCAATAGGACTAAGTCAAAGAATACACTGTGTCTTAAAGCATGTAGGTAATCTATTTATTATGTGATAAAGTAACATATCCTCTTTCACTTTGATTTAAATCGGAAGTTATAAATCTCTGTTAAGTACCTACCGCACGTTTTGTAAACAACATTGATTTAACATAATGATAACAAAAATGTATCAGTTATTATTTATTTGTAGGTATTTATTTGCTATACAAACTCTGAATTATAATTATAAGATTATATGTGTATTGTAATGTAGATAGGCACCTTCAATGGACTGAGTATAAGGTTATTTAAGCATTTAATAATAGGCATAATGTAATATTCGATATCAAGAATCGCTTCGTTGAATCTTTGAACGTGGGGCTATTCTAGCGTGATAACTGTCGCAGAGGTTTATATGTAACATTTCAGTATTGATCAATTATTATTGATGACTTAGCAGCTGTCACAAGGAAATCATGAGAATCACTATTTCATTCATAAGTACCTACTACTAATTTAATACCATGAACTACTGCCGCGTTATTAACTTGGACTTACTTTCTCGTACTGTACTCGCATATAGGTGCTTCCTCCCCTCTATCTTTTGATTGATGGGTCTAAAAAATATGAATAAAATCCTGAATAGAGGGCTTATAGAACACTTCAAAATTCAAGTTACGAACATAATCGGCGCAGCCGTTTTTGAACAACTACGAAACCCTACACTGAGCCCGGCTCGACATGCTCTATCCGTTTTTTTTTAATTCGTAAGATATGTTTGCCAGATTATGAAATGGTAGATGTCTACGACGGCAAACGTCAAACTGTGGCTTCCAATGGTTTCAGCTCCAGCTTCACATCGTCGGACTTCAGTTCGGCTACCAGGGTGCTAGGCTATGGTGCTAGGCAAGCTTAATCGTCAATCGTAAACAAAAGGCAGCTAACTGTCTTCGTCGCACTAATAACTATGAAAGAATGACAGAGAAGGAATACTACGATACGCTACTAAGCGCTAGCGATTGGCAACTTGACTAAGCATCCAGCTGTCTTATCCTGCCGACAACATATATCGTATTAGTTATGTGAGCCAGATAGAAACGAAGTCCGTGTAAATAACGCGGCGGCAGCTCGTGGTATGGTTACTGGATGAGACGGTCGACGCTCGTACAGACATTTGTGTATCGTGACCGGTCAGTATGGATTGTAATTTGCTAACTTATTTATTTTTGTGTAAAACACAACAAAGATTCTGTATACCATTCTGAAGTATTATACACTACTCATTGTGAGTTGTTTTTCAAACATAATGTGATGCATATTTTTACTATATTTTAAATCGGGTCCACAGGGCATAGACTAAAAAATCTGACAAAAGCCTGTTTTATAAGTAAAACTAGAATTACGAATAATATCATTTGTAGGTACTAATTTGTAAAAAGCACATAAATATATCGAATTACGATATTATTTTTACATACAACCTAACAATGTTAGGCAAATACGCATAAACATTACTAAAAAGTTCTCATGTGAGTACCTAATGTATAGTCGCTATTAAAGTTATGTCATAGCATAATTTGTATTTTTCGTCGTACGCTAAGATATTGTATCCTATGGAGTCGATATTAACATTTATTTTACTAGTTTTCTTCTGGACGTTAGTTACTAGTTTTAATATTAAAATGTGTAGTTTTGTAAAAAATTTCGCTATTTAACCAACAAGCCATGTGGACCCACAACTATAGTCCTGATCTACTGGTTTTCGATGATAATAATTATGATTTAATTTTTCACGATTAAAGTTACATAAATGAACTGTGCACGTGCTATATAGTCTCATTTGGATTAAATTAATAAAGATTATCTATTTGGCATATTTTTTCATTGCATTGATTTGCTCCCTATATGAAACATATACCATGTTTAGCAGGCATAGGTATTATAATTAGCTTATAATATCGTACCATGCTTGTGCTTTTTGCTTACACCCCAAATCAAATAATATTTAACGAAATTCTTCCAGACGCCCCGCTGTTGTGCTGTACCTTTTGTTTCTTATGCATAGTAAATATAATTATGGAAATATAGTAACTGTTGGTACATATCACAACAATTTTACCAAGCCTTGAAACTCAAACTATTAATTTAAGATCGAGGAAATATATTTCAGCACGGGATGTAGTAGTTGATTTACGTAAAATAATAATTCACTGTGTATACAATTAAAACGGAAACAAATATTCATAAAAACAATTGCAGCCATCACAATTGTTTATCTTATTTTTGACGATACATAACAAATTAATAAGGCTCGTTTTAGCCGACGGCCTCAGTTTTACCATTATTTTTATTCCATCCAATGTTTATTTAAATCGCACTTATTACAACAAGCTGAAAATAGCACCATTATTGGTACTCAGAATGATTTATAATTATATTTCCCATTTTGCGATACGTCCGTTATCTATTGGTTTTTCGAGGTTTATCCTTAACTTTCTAAAAGTATAAATTAGCCAGGCCAGTGCTTCAGCCTATGAGAAGAACAGCTGGGTTGCCAGTACCGTAAAATAAAATTATACTTTATTCAAAATAAGTACAACAATATAGTACTAGTGCGGATTCGAATTTTTTTTTTGCACGTGTATCGAACGACTTTTTTCATAACAAGTGCCTTAAAAAGAGAAATTTACGCATGCGAAGCGTGCGTAAAGTTTACTTTTCCGCACTACTTAGGAAAAATACTTTTGAGTTGTCATTTGGTCGTCATTGAATATACACAATATCAAGTTTATAAAAAATATTCTTTCGCATAGAATAGTGATTGGAATAAGTAAAAATAGTATGATTTCATAAAAAATGGAATGATTGAATATCTAAACCAAAAAATTAGTAAATAAATAAACAATAGTATAAAACATTTAATATCAGCACATAATATTTCTGTTTGATGAATGCTCGCTGTGTTGTCGACAGTGCCTAAAACTCTACACGCCCATATTCAAGCTGGCAGTCACTACACACGGCAACACAGGCGCGTAAAGTGCAAGAATGGTCAGTTAACTGTGTGGGTGATGGTACTAGTAATAGCGTGACGGCAGCAATGACAGACGATAAAAACGCCTACAGAGCACGACACGTTGTCGACACGCACATTTATTTGAAGTATTTTCGCTACGACGTACTTAGATATTGTATGCTACGGGTTCGCTACGAGATTAGCATATCAGTGAAACTAATGTAAGTAGCAGTACCTACCTACAATCACTACTTTAACGCTTAACGCATACAATACATTTTTATACTAACTATACCTTTCACTTTGTAAAAGCAATGTTGGTCCCTATTTGGTACTATTCCATTTCAACAACATGTAGGTCTGCGCTTATTTTTACCAAATTTATACACATTTATGATTTAAATCGTAATTACCGATTTTTTCGCAGTGAATCGTTTCAACAACATTTCGTAATGAGGATGTATGTACTATTTTAGTTAATAAGACTATAACTAAATTAGTACATATTACCTTCATATTACTTATTATGCGATTTAGATTTAATGTACCTAAAGGCGCACTGTACGAACTGTTGACGATAAAGTGCCATTGCCTCCGTATGTGTATTTGTATTCTACAATTATCAATGGATCTTAAATTATACCAACGACAGCTGCTTACGACTGCCGCATCGCTAGTCATCGGTAAAATGTTAAACCTCACACGGGAAATGCTCATAACAGGATTTAAAGACATGACATGACCAACATCAGAGGCGTAAACAACAAAGCTTAACTGGACTGGTTTGTCAGTGTGGTTAAGTAATGGAATTGAATACAAATGTTGTAGGTGGTTGCATCGAGCGTATCTTCGATTGATTTACAATTTGTACATATCCACAAAGCTAATAGCCAATCAACATTGTGCCGTGTCTGAATCGAATACGAAATATCTAAACGCTGAAGCTTTGAAGCCTTACGCCTAGAACCGTCTCACCTATAGGTGAGGCGTAGACGCCCAGTAGACATGCCGCAAAATCCAATAGAAAATGGGCGGAATTTGAAAATTTTCACAAAACTTTCAACATTTATGATGGAACAAGTAAAATAGCTTGATGCATATTGATAAGAACATTTTAAAGTAGGTACCTTTACTAGAAAATCAGAAAAAAATATAAAAAATGAATATTAGTTACCGAAACAAATTAACATCGCTTCTCGTGGAACCTCAAAAACAGGTACATTGAAACTTAAAGCGGGCCCCATCTGGATGAGCAGCAAGTAAAAAAGAAAGTATTGACGGTTTACGTACAACTTACTTAAGACTATCATCCTTGATTTTTACAAACTGTTGAAAAATCAGTCAGCGCGGAATTAAATCAGAATCTGATGATTTCATTTGGAATGGCCCTTATCTGCTATATATCTGTATGTGATTTTTAGATGATGTTGTTGAGTGCTAGTCGTTGCAATGTTTATCTACTCAACGCGAATGTCATATGGATTTCAGCAGCACGTAGCCCCCTCGGGAAAGGGCGATGAGTCTTGTCAGGCGGTTATTAGCATAACGACCAGCTAACGACTCCGGTGATACGTGCGCGACGCCGCGTATAGGTATTCAAGTGATATAAACGTTACGACGTTGACACTTAACAATTTGGGCTCACACTACAGACGCGCTTAATGTGGGTAAAGTGACATCCTATACCGTGAGGCAGATAATTAACTGTAAATTTGTATGTGGACTTACGTTGAGAGGCTTGTTCAAGGGTCGGCATGTTTGGTGAGTGTTAAGGTAGGGAATAATTAAATAGTTTGTTTTCAAGATGATACTGAAACGTGAATGTCTGTAATGTGGTAGTGGCTTCGTGTTCTCAGAAACGTCGTAAATAAACGGTTACGTAATTATCTTATAATCTTAAACTCAACTACTTAATAATTATGCCTATAGTTTAAGGTTTTTCAAATATCCAAAACCTAAATCACTCGTCTGGACTTTCTTGTGTTCTTCCTATACAGAACGCGCTTATTTTTACGTAAGCATAATGTTTGTATAAGGTAGCGGTTCTGAGTATCATAACATTATAAATGTTGGTTGTTTTAGAACAAATTAAAAAAAACACCCATTTGAAAATGCTGAATATCTGAGTAAGCTGATTGAAAATCTGAGTGGGATTACCCCAAAAACTCCAGGTTAGCAAGTTCAAAAATATGTGATAATTCTTTTTATTACCTTCTTTTATTTTTATTAATTATCAAGTGCTGCGATTTGTCGTTACCAAGAAATGGTTGACGGTTAATACCTACCTATTGGAAACATTGCTTCTGAAGTAGAAAAGTTGATGAATTTTAAATTTGAGTTTTGATTCATCTAATACTCACACTACGAACAAATAAAACATGGAAGCCGCACGCCATACTAAATTGCTTTTCAAAAACGGTCCTGAATTTTAGTTGACAAATATCACCCCCTCCTCAATGCATCACGGTAATGAATTTCAATATCAACCTATAAAAAACTAAACCGCCATTTAAAAATAGTTGTGATTGGTCCATCAAAATTTTGATTGGCAATATTCTATAAATATTTGTCAAAGATGTTGCGCCGAAATATGCGCGGTGTTAAGAATAGCGCTATGTTCTGCCCATCTTGGTACAATTGAACAATTGGTTTTGGGGGCATTTTTGAGCTGGCATTAGACGTCCATGTTATAAGGTCGCAGTACTCACAGTAGTTTAATTATCTGTATCTCATTGCTCAGTTTTAATAAGAGCCTGGATAATGGAATAATGCATACATCTGTAAAAAAATTCAAGAAGTTTCCAACAATTATTGGGTCATGGGACCACGCAAAATAGGCACGTTTGATGTTGAGTTATTGAAAATGGCCAGAATATAATACAATACAAAATAATACCCTAATGTATGTCACCATGATATAATTACTTACAGTACTCGGCGAAAAGTTTGCACATCGGTCTCTGGAAAGAGACTCGGCTTTATAGAGTTTTGTCCCTCTTAACATATTATGTGACGTTTATGCAAAATTATTTGTCTCTTTCCAAAGACCTATGTGCAAACTTTATCGCAGGGAACTGTATAAAAAAGGAATAACGTAATTCAAGATAAGTTAGAACTGCGGGCTCAGCTTAGCACAAGAATAAAGCAACAGTACCTCGCGGGTGACATATGTACCTGTCACTGTCTAACTGTATTAATTGCACAATGATATCGACGCTGGAAAGGAGAAATTGGATAAGCGACACTTTTGAAGATATTGAGTTATATACACCGTTAGAATCGGCGAATTTTTCTGCGTCGAATGAGCTAGGTTTCGTATCCATCTGACAACATTTGTGTCGCTTATCCCATTGATGATTTAGAGAACTTTCGACCATTTTTTATTACTAAACGACTTGGTTTTTGACAACTTTTAGGAAATTGGAGATTAGATAAAATATAATTCAACATAATTAATCTTGGATTATTTTACCCATTCGTCACGACAAGTTAAATTATACTTGGATATTTTTGCTGGGTAACAACTAAACTTCACTTGTCGGTTAGCTATTTCTACCTGACTGTATGATATGTTCTCATGTCGTTTGGACAATTTTACCTTCATCTTAATTTAAAATTGAAGACGGTTAGACAATATTACTTGACTATGTTATCTGAACTACGTATTGGCGTTTATCCATTTTTACCTACATTTATTTATGAACCATTCCCTTCACATATCCCTTTTTACTATTTACCTACTTTTTGGAATAATGTTATAAAAAATCCTAAAACAGTGTTTTTCTTTTTTCACGTGTAAGCAAATTCGTTTACTAGTCACGGAATGTTACTCATGTAATTAATAGGTCTAACTATGAAACCAAAAATAGTTTCTCATTTTAAGTATGTGGATATTTCTTAATGATATTTTATGCTATTTTATCAGTTTATATATTTTTACCCGAATATAAAATAAGCCACTTCGGCAGTTAGATAATTTTAACGGGATACATTTGTTATGTAAGTCTCGGGTGGACCTTTTTACCTTCCTTATTTCTTACACAACGTGTTGGTTAGATAATTTTACCAGAATCAATTTTTCCGACCATTTTGCTTAAGCGACAGTAAATCATTAAATAACACTTGAATACGTTAAATAATTAAACCATCACATAGAAAAACATATTTATGTCCATAAATAATGCTTCAATTATTTGATTATGCCTGCTGATTAATTTAAATGATTTTTTTTCGAAAAACTCGGCGGTTTTTTGCTTCTCCTGTAAAGTACGCACTGTGTCGCTTATCTAATTTCTCCTTTCCAGCGTCGATATTATTATGTGTCTTACGCACCTGCGAGATACTGTCGCCTTACTATTGTGCTAAGGGTTCTGTATTGGTATTTAAAAATTTGTTTAGTATTTTGGAACACAGTTAATATCCTACTATTTACACTTGGGCAAATTTTATTATGTAGCGTAAACAAGCACGCATATATTAGGTATAAAGTTTTACTGCCCGTAGCAATAAAACAGAAAGGTCGTCAAAAGTCAAAAGCCATCTTTATGGATTGATCCATGCAGGTTACAACACAATTACGTTAGAACATTACAAGGTGGTGAATTCGTAAAACCAGATCTCAGGGTGCCTAGACAAGTTGCCAATCACTAGCGCTTCAACGCCATTCGTTAGCGTAAGGCAGCTAGCTGTCTTTGTCACACTAATATGAAAGACTGACAGAGAGGGAAAACTACGATACGCTACTAAGCGCTAGCGATTGGCAACTTGGCTAAGCATCCATGTGTTAGTGGTGCAAACCAGAGGCCAGAGCTCTAAGAAGGGTTCTATTTAATTTACGAATTACCACGCATGAGTTGCATGCATTTTTACATGTATCTCTTTCCAGGAGGAGAAATGTCTCTCCGCGAAGCAGTGAGAAAATCCCACTTACTCACAATGATGACATAAAATTATATTGAATATCATATCCCGTAACTTCTAACTGTTCTGACGTGACCGATATTAATTTAGTTAATTAGAAAGTACGATGCTCGATATCAAAAACTTTCTTGTATTAATGGATCGTCACAAAAAGGATTGTCACCCGGGCCAGGGAAAATAATTTGAGTTGCGGCCGGAACTAAGTTGGATTACAGATTCTGTAATTTGGCGCTGCACGCTGCTACCTGGGGCCTATTTCTCGAATGCTTGTAACTTGTAATACAAGCGGAAGTCCTTATCTAATTAATAGTGTTAAAAAGAGACTTCCACTTGTATTACAAGTTACAAGCGTTCGAGAAACGAGCCCCTGTTGGTACGTACACGTACTTACCTAATGGCGATTACATACGTTAGTAACCATCCTAATCGCCCGGCCACGACATTGGTCTAAGGCGACCAGCGCAGCGGCGAGCGAATCCATGAGTTGGAGTGGGATGCCGATATGGGTACGAGAGGGAGCACCATACGTTATCGTCTAAGCCGGTTGCCTTAGACCGATGTCGTGGCCGCGGCGTAAGATAAGTTTGTCGCATAATTCAATTCGCCCAACGATCACGTGTGAACATACATATTATGCCCAATTATCACGCTTACGTAGTAGATATTTCCCGAAATTTACAACAACTGTATCAAATTAACGGGAATTGACGAATTTAATCCTAGTAATAAGTTAACTTATTTTCCTACAATGTCGTAACAGATGTGCTAACCATAGAAAAAAATAACTGCGAAAGACTCTGGTTGTAACGGGAAAGATCTTGTTGGATTTTTTTTTTTTGCCGACTTGACCAAATCCCGTATAACATTTCTTGCTTCTTTTAGCCTAAGGATTGCTTGCTTAATTTATCTATATTTTAACTTGCTGTTAATTTTTACCCCTTTTTTCATGGGCACCTTGTATAAGAAGCCTATCCTCGTATAATAAGTGTACGAATCTGTACCTTCCACTATGGATATATTATATTAAAAACTATTAAGTATACAGGGTGATTCCGGGGTCGTGATCCCAACTGTGAAAAACGTGTTACGATGGTCTTTCTGAACAAGGTTTCCCATGGGTATATTAACAAACGTAGTTTTTTACGACTAGTAATATTTGCATTTCTGCGTACTAATCCTTACCCAAGGTGTTTACATAACTATGAAACGAGACTGGAAATATGAACACTACCACACTGGTCGGTATGAAATCAGTTAATTTTTTTGCGCGACATCCGTATTTGTTCTATGGGAAACCTTCTTCAGAAAGACCATCTTAACACGTGATCACGACCCCAGAATCAGCCCGTATAACACGTTTTTTACAACCCCACTATTTCAAGTCCAATTAGGCACGGGTGAAGCTACACATCTCGTGCATTAAAAAGATAAAAAATAAATAAACCACTGCAGTTTAGAATTGCAATCAAGTTGCAATTCAATTGCAAATATGTACAACCTATTCAGTTAACCAACTTACCTATCAACACACATCGATGAGTAAGACAAGTCAAACTCAAAAGGTTTTGTGACACTTGTGACGTTTATATAACACCTCAAGGATCTTTCGAGGAAAAATGTTTACAAAATATAGTTTATTTCGTAAATTAGGAACTTGTGTTATAGTCAGATTGCAAAAATGCAGTGGTACTAGTGGTTCCAGCGGTTCCAGCGGTTCCAGCGGTTCCAGTGGTTCCGGTGGTGTCTGCGATCCGTGTCAATCATACCCATGTCCGCCGTGTCCCCCGTGTCCGACGTCGCCGTGTGACCCGCCTTCCCCCCTACCGCCTTTCTATTGCTGCCCCAGGACAGCGTATAACGTCAAATTCGTATACGTCAACGATAAGATACCAACCACCACTCTGAGGGATTTTGTGGACCGAGCATCTCAGGTTTGCTTTTGGACGGAACTGTTCAGAGGTTGGTAGTTTTCGATACTAAATTTAAATTACCAAAATGTTTGGTTAGTTAAGAATGTTTTTTAATTATACCTAGATATTTTTCTAGCAGAAACTAGAAATGACAAAACTAAACATCGATGATTGTTATAGAAAGTCTTGTAGTAATCGATAAATAAATGTAATTAATAAATAATTGTAGAATGCAAATCATATTCATAAAGATACATTATTTTCCTTATACCTTGTATTTTGTACCCATTAAAAGAACAAAGACTAATAAGAAACACTAACGCTATAGGCAATAATTCATATGAAGTATTAGATATTCAAAAATAAAGCGTAGATGGGTCCTGTATTTCTTGGTTATAGTTCGAGAAATATAAATTGAATGTTTATTTTTACTATTAAGGTAGAAAGTTACCAATTTATATTTCACGAACTATACCTGATTTTACGATGTTAGTATCTTTATGAGAATAGGGTGTACGCATCGGTAACAGTTATGTCGATCTCTCGTTTCTGCTAGAAAAATATCTAGGTATATTTATAATATTATTACGTCCGGGGGCCAATATCGATATATCACAGTGAATAAATAAGAGCAGAAGTGTCATTGTAGGCTAAAACCCATTCTTGCGTTGCGTATCGTACAGTCACCATCAGATATATCGTAGTGTCCGAAGCACAGAATTTAGATTTGGATAGAAGAAACAAGTTCATTCATTTGTATGGCGGCCGGGCGTGTCAGATTTTGTACTGAAGTTGTTACTTGCCTATGATTTTAAATATGTCTCAGGCCCTTGAGTATTCATATTTTTTTGTGTTGTTGCAATTAATATTACTTAAGGAGGCATTATTAATGTTTTTGTTCACTTCAGAATTTCTTCAAAATTTGACGCCCGAAAGCTGCAAGCTGCGATTAAAGACTGACAACTCAGTGGATTTCACTGAGTTCATTTGACACGCTAAGTAGATACGTTTGCTTGATCTATGGTATATATGACATCTGTGGTCCGGAGCGTTCAAAAATATCTCAACACACCTTTATTGTCATAACGTTGACGATAGAGGCGTGTTCATATATTTTTGAGCGCTCTAGACACTACGATAAATCTGGGGCCCGTTTTGTTGAAAGCTTGTAACATGTAATATAAGTCTCTTTTTGACACTATTAAGTAGATAAGGACTTCCGCTTGTATTACAAGTTACAAGCTTTCGAGAAATAGGCCTCTGATGGCAACTGTACAACGCTGCCGGGCCAGTCGTGTGATTTCGTGGCTAATAGTAGGTTAATAATTAACCTTAGTGATAATCAGACATACAAGTCGCGGCGGCGCTGGCACGAACAAAATTTTGCTTCTACGCTAGGGACTTCGACTCGATATTATCTCGAATATGAAAACATAGTTAGTTGCTAAAGTTATTTATTAATTGAATTTTGTAATTCCTAAAAAAGTATATAGGTAACGTTACTGGGTAGTAATCAGCATATTTTCTATGCTAATATGAAATGTCGTTTTGAAATGAGTAGATATTCACCTTATTATTTATTGATGAATTTTATGTTAACGGTTTACGATGAATTTTAACATATTGATAAATGTTAATTAAATTTTAACTTATTATCTCGGATAGAAGTTCCTATTTAACTGACGTTATTGCCACCACGACTTCTATGTCTAGTGACAATTAATACGCATTCAAATAAAATGTTATTAATGCATTATTTCGGAATAATTTATTATTATATTGAAATATGAATTTTTGAATACTAGTAATGTATAACAAAGCATGTGCAATTGTGCAATGTATGCATCCGCTTCGAAATGTTTCGAAAATAACACTGTTCTTAGGGTGCGGCTCCACTGACGCGGAGCGGAGCGGAGCTGTGGGAACTCGGCCAATGAGACCGCATCACAGTGTTTCGAATTTTGATTTTGAAGAATGTAATTGGTCAATTTTGCACAGCTCCGCGTCAGTCGAACCGCACCCTTAGTGTTCAGAGAGCTTTTGCCGCGTGGCACGTACTGTAATCCCTCTGCATATATTATGGTGATATCATAAATGTTAGGTGCCTTTAGTCAATTTCAATTTCTAGGCCCGTACATCTGAAATTGTGGTCACTATGACACTTAGGCACTGGTCCCACCGCGAGTACCTAAGTAAGCTATGATCTATCGATAGCTTGTGTGGTTGTGTGGGAGTGTGGGAGTGCCTTATTAGTTATTACGGTGGCCGTGAAAAACATGAATACTTAACATTATTATAACTTTAGATTCTACGAGAATTTATTAGTTAGTCTGTATCTACATAAAATTATGACACTTGGACGTCACGTATAGGCACTGATTTAGATATTCAGTAGATGAAGTAAATAGCACCATTTGTATGGGAACCAAGCGTGCCGACTTTTTAGCTGTCACAGAGACGTCACGGTCGGCATTTAGTGATGGGAAAACCTAAACGATTCAAAGACACCAATGCAACCGCCCCGCAATCGCATCCGTGGGCTCGCTCGCTCACTATTATATTTATTGTAGAACGAACAACACTAGTCGCTAAATTTGACGGACGAATGAAAAATGGGCTGTACTACGAAGTCTACATTCATCATCTCTTTAATACACATGGTCGATCAAACGCTCAAAGCAAACGCAGCAATGCAATGTAAACGCCGGTTTGTAACGTAATTCTATAGTTACTTAGGTACATCCTTGGACGCATAAATAAAAATACAGAAAAAATTATTAAAAATGAATTTACGCACAATATTATTTAAAAATTACTTACGTGTGATGGGAAATATTGTTACGCCGGTGGCATGATAAAAAGTACAAATCGGTATATAGCTAAATTTCCCATAGGAGTGAAAGAGAAAACACTATTAGATAGAGACAGCACGAGAGAATGTTCTGGAAGGATGTGAACGAGACAGCTATAGAGAGAACATTCTGGACGAGTGTGAAAGAGAAACCTGTAGAAAGAGACAGCGATACTCTAGAATGTTCGCGCACCTAACTCGGGAACTTTCTAGAGTCGAATCTTCTCGTACTTTGTAGATTTGAGTGGCTGGTATAAATACACAGCATGACCCGGCCGGGAGTAGTTTCTATCGAGACAGCGAAGAGCTAACATCAGAGCGAAGACTGCGATCTAACTGCGAGTTTGTGAAGTTTTAAGTGTGTGATCAGTGTTTTAGTTTGGTGTTTGTTATTTTAACTAGTAATTAAAGTCTCAGTTTTAATTAGTGGCTTATTTATACATTTTCTATAGAAAACCCACCCCACGAACGTAACAATATGTTTTTGTTTTTGTGCGCTGGAAATATTTGGGCTGGTGCAGTTAATTATCGTGCTATGAGGCATTTTGTATTTTTTTTCTTACGTGCGGCTGCAACAGCTGACGTATGTGGACTGTCATTACTAGGCTTAGGACTTTTCATAGCATATCGTGGTTCTAAAATCCTTGGAGCCGCTATGTCTAAAATTTTCGAAGTCAAAGTCAAAGTATATTGTAATATTAAATATAATGATTTATACCTACTGTCACATCGTTACTAACTTAATTTTAATCGAACGTAATTAATTTTAAAAATCGAACTTGATATCATAAACAGTGCATACGAAATTAGTTATATCAGAAACCATAAAAAAACTAGACAATTAGGTTCAAGACAAACTAGAAAAAGTCTTAGATCGGAAATAGCGATGAAAATGGCGAAAGTATCATGTTGTTTTTCTCGAAAGTTTCGAATTTTTCGTATAAATTACATGTAACTTCCGAACAAAAAACAAAACTGACGTTTGTCGACTTATACGACTTAAGATACCCCCGGCTAAGATCGGATGACCGCAATAACTACTGAAATAGTACAATTTTTTTTTGCTCACTGGCTGTATTATGCATGACGCCATTTCATCCCGCCCCTCTCGCTAGTATGCAGCAACCGCTCAGCCGCATCAGTTGTGAGCTACGAACGTTTAAAAAAAAGTGGTTTTTTTTCGAGAATTTTTGAAGATTCCATCTTTAACAGGAAGCTATGCACTTTCTTCTCCTTACTTTAGAGTCGAAATGAGATACTAGCCCGATCATAAGCCAAGAAGGTTTTTCAATTGGGTGTCTTGGAAAAAAAATAGTGCAAGTTTGACTTTACGTTTACTCCTGAGTGGCATCAAGTAAATTTATATTGAAAGCTTGATTTCTTTTATCACGTACATCACACATCTGCAGGTAAAAGTTAGTGATAATAATTTTTTTTTTTTTTTTTTGTAAGGTAACTAAATTTCGTATGCACTTTTTATGAAATCAAGTTCGATTATTAAAATTAATTACGTTCGATTTAAATTAACTCAGTGACGATGTGACATTAGGTATAAATCATTATATTTTATATTACAATATACTTTGACTTTGACTTCGAAAACTTTACACATAGCGGCTCCAAGGATTTTAGAACCACGATATGCTATGAAAAGTCCTAAGCCTAGTCATTACAAATGGCCATCTCAGTGGCTGCCACTGAGTTCGGACACGCCACAGACAACATAACCTCAAGACGTAGCATAGCCGGCGACCCCCTCTGTCACGCATACGGTGAATTCACTCCATATTAGAGCCACGCCTCCATTGCTAACTTCAGTCTGCGGCCGGCGTTCATGAGATAATTACAAAAGTTTTAACGTGATTTACGTCATGCAAAATGCATTACTGTTGCGTGAAATTGTGTGGCAAGAATACAAAAACATCTAGTATGCAAAAAGTTCACAAGCGAGCAATTTTTAATAAAATTCAATTAAAATTAAAAATAGTTTAAGCATAAAATCTAGTGCACTCGTTGATGTCTTTTTACAAAGTCTCTTTCTAATACTTTGCACGAAGTATAACTCCCTCCTTGTCTAGCGTAATGAGCAGGTAGGCGTCTGAACTAGGGATGACCGTAGAGTATGTTTGTTTACTATCGATAAGGTAACTAAAGATAAATTAAAATCTTTATTCTCAATCGTACCAAGCAACAGACTCTGCGGTGGAGTCTCCGTATCCGAACTAGTGATGTCTATGCCTGCAGTCTGTTTACTATCGATAAGATATTACGATTATATTCAATTATCCTCAAATAAATTCGGGTTTAGTGTAAAGTGTAGAAGTATAATTTTCAAAAATACTATTAATATGTTAAATAATATTGTGTATCTTCTCTAAATGCCCAAACATGAAAGAAATGTGGATGAATGCTACAAAACGGTCACATGATCGGTTTCCTGCTCCTAGCAGTGTGATATGTTCTTGACACTTTAAACCGGCATATTTCAAATGAACAAAAACGAATAATACACGAATTTTATACACAAAGTATTTTTATGGTAGTTTTTAGGTAACTTTGTAACTACGAGTTAATGATTGTACATATAAAAGTATACCTATTTTATAAAATTGATTTATTTATTGTCTCAGAAAAGATATATTGTGATATTAATATTTGACCGCAACTTTGTCTGCGAATGATGATGATAAAATAACTATACTTTGTCCTTTCCCGGGTCTTAAACTGTCCCCATTCCAAATTTCATCTAAACCGGTTTAAATGTGAAGATGAAGACAGAGCAGACAGACAGTACAAATATTTTTTTACATAAAATGCATTTCAAGCTAGCATCATAAGCTAGTATCATAATATATCTTCATCTGCGGGGATGATGATGATAATGATGATGATGTTGAATGAAATATCGTATGTCCTTTCCCGGGTCTTAAATAATCTCCATTCAAAATTTCATCTAAATTGGTTCAGCGATCTAAGCGTGTAGACTCAGTAAACTGACAGACATACTTTCGCATTTATGGTATGCATTAGTACGGATATGGATTTACAGTTTTGTCGGTAAGTCACTGACAAATATCGAATTGTGAAAGCGATAGACATTGTAACCATCGATACTTTTATCGACATTCGGATATCACTAGCGACCGGCGGACATTTTTGTTTTACACCTCATTGACCTTGAAACGACGAATCACAACACAGTTAGCTCAAGTTACGCCGCCCGCACCTCAGCATTTTTGGCAGCATCGGTTTAAATGAAATAATTGTCTAAAGCTACGTCTTTAGGTTATGTTGTCTGTGGGACACGCGAAGTAGATACATTTATTTGCTTCTTCTAGTGTATATTCATTTCTGTGCGTACAGGTGTAATTTATTTTTCAATTGTAAATTAAAGAATGTAATAAATTATTTCGTTCCTTCGTACCTATTCGTGTTTTTACAATGCCACGTGTAAATGAAGGTCACCCACACTCTCGATAAATATATGTTTTCGAATCCTCTGTGTAATTTTTTGGTAGGTAAATTATTTTATTGGCTTCAGTTTCACACATGTATATTCAATAATGAAACTTACTATATTATAATAAGATTATAAGTAAGTCCCGTAAAAAATGTGTTTTCTACCCTCATATTAATAAGGGCTAATCTATAAGGTACATAATAATAACGTCGCACGTATTATTTCGTACATAAACATTACCGTACACAAACAGCATAACAAGATACAAGCACTTCTCAGTACGTAAATAGTGTATTGCTGGGTCGCGTTTTATAAAGTTGCATTTTACAATTTCGCTGTTTGCCTCTCTACTCGTAACGCATGCACATATTGGCTAGAAAGAGAGGCAAACAGCAAAATTGTATTGTAACTTTATAAAACGCGACCCTGGTCGTTGGCGTCGGTGCGCTCGGAAATGACGACGTCAAGCTACGTTTCTCTACTGAATTTTCAATGATTTCCTGTTACAAGATTCCACTAGGGCAGACTCCTTTGTAAATATATTACACTAAGTAATAATAAAAGTCACTTTGTTTCAAACAAAACATTCCGGCCCAACAAATAAAAGCCCAAATAGGAAAACTTGTTTTAATAAAAAGTTTCAATATTGTGATAAGTTTTTCTAAGTATATTAAATACCTTTTTTGCCGAGCCGGCCACACTTTTATTGTCACGTGCTGATAAAATGAGTCTGAATAGGGAAAACCTGTCTTCAAACAGTTTATATTTTCTTCTCACGTTTTTCAAAGTTTGTATAGTAGGTAGGAATCGGAAATAGTAATTGACAGTGATTGTGCCCTAACTGTAGGTTTGAAGAGAAGCATTAAAATTTCACATTTAAACCGCGCGTAGGTATAACGCTTTAGCTACAAGATGAATCGATTGACAGCTCATTTGTCAAAATCAGTTTAATAGGGCTGACGCCACAGAACTGGGGTTCGCTTCGTTCTGGTTTCATTGCATTATTTTTCTATCAAAAGCCATTTTGTTCAAGGTTGGCTTAAGTAAAAGTTAAATTTCAAGACTTATGGTAAACTATTAAGCTAAAACATACTTAAAAACCTAAACTTTGACACATTATATTGATTCTCATAACCAAATGTAATAAGACACGCGCTGGTTTTTTTAATGTTTTTATTTCTTTAAACTAAGAGTTCTTCAGTATACAGGGTGAAACATGAGTCGTGAACAGTAATACGTTTTTCTAACTCTATAAACAACTAACAATTGAATGCCCCAGAAATTACTTAGAAATAGTCATGTTTTTTTTTTTGTTTTTTTTGGTATTTTTTGTGGCCTTTTCTAATTTTTAACGTGTTTCTCAGAAATGATAATCTAAAACTATACATATCATTTAATTTTACACGGAATGACAAAATTGCCGTTATTAATTACTTCAATTTGAAGAGGTAATTTAAATTATTCCATTAATTTGTCTTAAAAAACCTTTTGGATATCCTAAATTAATAAATAACTTTTCAATTTTAAAGTATAAAATAGGTATCAAGTAAGTATTGTAATTCCATGTAACGTATGCGGAGTGAAATTTGGACAGATTTTGAACAAATAAAAAAAAAATAACAAAGTTAAATTAAAATTGTATCTCAATGCTAAATTAATTTGTATACATTTGTTAATTAATTTGGAAACTTTTATGTGTTTTGGCATCTTTCTTTAGAAATTATGGCCAATCAAGTAGAACAACGTCGCAAAACTGCATGTATTTTCCACAGGACACATTTGCTAAGGCCAAAATCGACGATTATTGTGAATTTTTTGAAGAAGCCAAGATTTGAAACACTATTTTATAATAATTTTGTGTTCTTTTTCTTTCCGAAAAATAATACTAGTAACCCTAGAGTAATGTAATATTTTAGCTACAGCCACTTTTCTGAGAGAACTCGAATAAAGGAAATTACGTTAGACCTAATCACAAAATCGAACAGAAAGCTCAGAACGACTTCTAAATACAAAACAAAATTGTTTTAAAAATTCCTTAATGCATGAGCATCACAAAACTTTAACAAAAAGCAAGCCTACCACCACCGAAAATAAAAATAAACAACTATGAAAATGTGATTTCGTCATTTGGTCAAAAAGTGTAAAAAACACCGCTTTTGCAGAAACGGATGTCACGTTGAACGAGTTATAGGTAACTTTAATTATACATTTTTAGTATAGTAACTATTATTTTCAGAGTACCAATAGCCCAATGGACAAGAATATGAAATATGATGAGCAAAGGATGTTTGTTTAAAGAGATTTCCTACAGAAAATAAAATTAGAGGCAAGAAAAATGCTAACATCTGTTTTTTCGACATCAATGGATAAATTACCGTAAAACTGGAGTTATACACTTTGGATTCAAATAATTTTTATCTTGCATAAATCCTTGTTAAAATCGGTATTAAGAGATGTGAATGTTTAAGAAAATAATAATGTTATTATTTATTTAATATTATATTTAACTTTGTCTAGATTTCATTCCGCATACGTTACAGGGTGGGTTCGTGAAATTTTGAAAAAATAACATATTGTAAGTTATTTAATAAATTTTACGAATCTAAAATTAAATTGTGATGCAGTTTCGATCTTAAATTGATTTTTTCGTTACGATTGAGTTCTTCGCAAATGTTCTTATTAAATTAACGTCGTTCATGGTCTACATTGAGTATAATATTTCGTCTTCTCTACTTATTTCTTTACTGCATAAATCGTAATTAATAACTAGATTAATTTTGTCCATCTCTCGTTCCTGCTAGAAAAAATCTAGGTATATTAATAACTATATGTTTGGATAATCAAGGACGTTAGTTCTAATTAATCCATGATTTAAAGAGAAGCTTACTGACATGCAGACCGCTCGCTCCATGTAGATCACCATTTAGTTTAGGCTGTACATTTTTAAAACGAGCTATGAAAAATACATTTCGAGGGTGCGTGAGCACCTAGGATTTTAAATTTAATGTAATGAAAAGTGACCCTAAAACTGGCCCACTCTGTAGAACACTATACTCTGTTTGGTTTGGTGTTTAAAAAAGGTAAACAATCGTGCAGTATCTTTTTATTGAAAAATGCATATAAAAATCCAAACTAGGTACTTAATGAATCAAAAACAATATAAACCACTGTGTTTCCTTATTATACTATGTATATTTGCTAAAACTTATTTTTTACTCGTAGTTTTCAATAAAAATATACTGCAAGATTGTTTACCTTTTTTATACACCAAACTAAACAGAGTATAATTAATAGTAATGCCAGTTTATGAAATTATTTATCTTTAAACCTACATTTACTCGTAGGTGTATCTAATTATGATTCAAATAAGCAGTGGACTGAAAATAACACGCTCGCAATCACATTTTTTTCACGTCTCTCGTGTACAAAGCCTATCCGACGATGTCTAATATACTCGTAATTACCTAGTAGGAGTTGAAGATGTAGAAAATGTTAAATCAGATAAGTACGTTATGCTATGATAATTTTATTATTGTTGAAATGTCGTGCTATAATAAGAATTCGAAGTAATTTTTTATTGGGCTGTTTCTTTGAAGATTATAGATACAATTAATTGTAATATTATGGGTGGGCAGTGGCTTTTTCCAAAGTTTGTGACAAATCGGCGGTTTTAAGTCGAAGTCAAGTATCTCAATATTTGGCAAGTTTTATAGGAGAGTAAAATAAATAAATTCGTTAATTTCATCGACAGCACAATAAAACCGGTCAAGGGCATGTCGAGCCATGCTCACTATGTTCAGTGTAGGGTTCCATAGATATTCAAAAACGGTTGGGCCGATTATGTTCGAAATAGTTTTATTTTAAAGTATTCTACAAGCCCGCGATTTTTTTATATTTTTTGGAGTTAGAAGGGGGAAAGTCAAAAGATAGAAGGACTATGTTTTTTTTGGAGCGATTATCTCCTAAAATGTTGACGTAAGAAAAAAAACTTTATTTGGGACCCTAATTCTTTTTGAAAGACCTATTCAACGAGACCCAACACTATATTACAGCAAATAAAAAATATCCTCAATGTACTACTAGGGTACACTAAACATTATTTTTTCGAATTTTATTTACTACTAAGTATCTACCGCTTTATCGGCTTGATTGATATTTATACCTGTACCACTGAGCTATGCTGCGGACGAAACTACAAGGGTTTCTAGTCTACTACGGAAAGTACGCAACCCTAAAAAACCCACTTTACGTAGGTATAGGTGTACGCGAAGAAACATTGTTTTATACATTTTATTGTACCCGTGTACCAAACTGCAAGTTTCTAATACTTACTGCCACTGAGATATGCTGCAGACAGACAGACGGACATGGCGTAACTATAAGACTCCTACTTTAGACTTTGAGCAGCCTCTTTGTCACTAATATAGTATTAGAATTAATTATCCTTGACATGATTTTACTATTGATATAATACATTTATTTAATAAATTGCATGTTCTGACAAAACAAACACACGGCTCCGGTTGTAAGCGGTATCCCTAGCCTATGGACTCCTGCAATAGGAGTAACAGCAAAACACAATTAAAATTACCATGGTGAAATAGGGGCCGATACTTAACTACCTCCGTAGGCGGTGTAATCGATAAAATAAACATTAAAAAACTGTTATTACTTCCATAATCAAATTTAAACTAAGAAATGGGCGGTAATCCATTTTATCAAAATTTATGGAATTGCGTCCTCGACAAAGGAGTGAAACTCTCTGAAACGGGTCACGCGATTAACGAGTGTGGGCATGCGGCGTCCCCAGCCACCACTATTGTAGATTATTCTTTCGTTGTAATTTCAGCACGTTTCTGGCATTGCAGAAAAAACTATTACGAGAGAATATTACTTTGGTTTTAACAGGCTTTTCACCCTAAGTCAAGTTGACGCTATGCATAAGACAACAGTTTAGTAAGGCTTGTATCGGTAATCCGGTTAAATAAGCCATAGTCACGTAGAAGATACGGTTAAGAAAATCTAATATAAGCTTAATTTAAAATTAAATCTCAACATTTACGTAGTTCTTTGCTGACTTACAGGTTTTGGCGTCACACTGGGGCACATATTTAAAGAGCCGGCCACGATAAATTACCCTTTCGAGAAGGGTCCGCTCTCCCCTCGGTTCAGAGGTGAGCATGCATTACGGAGATATCCAACCGGCGAAGAGCGATGCATAGCTTGTAAGCTATGTGAAGCCGTTTGTCCAGCCCTGGCCATCACAATAGATGCCGAGGAGCGCGCTGACGGATCGAGGCGAGCCACGCGCTACGATATCGACATGACCAAGTGCATCTTTTGTGGATATTGCCAGGAAGCCTGTCCCGTAGACGCAATCGTGGAAGGACCTAATTTTGAGTATTGTACAGAAACTCGAGAAGAATTATTGTATAACAAAGAGAAATTGCTGATCAATGGTGATCGCTGGGAGCCGGAAAT